>JAXCGZ010019217.1:0-7500 GCA_037179515.1 Halocaridina rubra
TATATATATATATATATATATATATATATATATATATATATATATATATATATATATATATGAATATGAATATGAATTGGATAGATAGATGAGCGTGCATTCAGGTGCATTCTGGCTAGATGGAAGCTGTGATTGACTGTCATAATGCAGATGGATCGCTTTGCAGTGATTGCAGATTTAATTTCTGCAATATCGAATCTCTCGTGCTGCAAAACAGTCATGATAAAACCGATACGTTTTGCAGTGCCATTACATGTTGGCACTTAAGAGACTGTTATTGGCATTCAAATATTTCTCTCTCTCTCTCTCTCTCTCTCTCTCTCTCTCTCTCTCTCTCTCTCTCTCTCTCTCTCTCTCTCTCTCTCTCTCTCTCTCTCTCTCTCTCTCTTTTATTGTCAATCCTCCCTTTGGTTGCATAACGACAGAAAGTAATATTCAAGGAGAGAGGGATTACCTCCCTCTCCTATCCCTTTTATTCTCCTCCAATACATGCAATAATGATAGGGTAGAATTCTCTCTTAGGGATATCCCTATCAGTTGCCTCCTGTGACATGAAGAGAATTAGAGGACGAAATTCTTCCCCTATTAAAAAAATGAAACCCGTCTTGAGAACCCTGATGCGATCAGAAACTTTATAAAAACATATAGAAACCTATCTAATAAAAAAAAAAAAGAGCAGTTCATATTTACTCTTTCATTTATGCTTCGGAGAAGATATGATCAAAAAATTCCATAAATTATCATATATCATCAATATCCATAAATCAAATAATTCACATTCTCTTTTATTGCCTCCCATATCTTAATATGCCATTAGGATCACGGCTGTTTAAAATGGCGAGTCCTGTTTTATGGTACCGATAATTCGAAAATTCACCTTACTCAGAGGCTCTCTAATGCAGAAAGGTTTTATATATATATATATATATATATATATATATATATATATATATATATATATATATATATATATATATATATATACATTGTGTGTGTGTATATATATATTTGTGTGTGTGTATGTATGTATGCATATGATCTCCGTCACTCCCCCGTCGGCCATTAAAGTTTCAATACTGTAGCGCCTCTAGTGGTCGGGTGGGGCGTCAGTACACGTCTTCTGCTTGGAGTGGAGTGGCGGAGCTCATGTCTGTTAAGTTATTGTAAGGGATAGGATATGACATGAACAAAATAACAACCACTAATTCTGATAAATTAAGCTTTGTTTCCTTTTATTTCTAGCAATTAAATCCAGTCAAATAAGTAAATGTCTTTGTCACGCTTTTCCTTTTTTTTATAATTAAATGTCTTTGTTACACTTTTCCTTTTTATGTACATAATTTCAGAATATTTTGTTCCAGATAGATAATGTTGGTTATTGACTCTCTGAATTGACTTTTTGTGCTTACCCCTTAAGACGTATTTTAGGGAAAGGGGTAAAGCTAGATGAGTAAATTAGTCAAAAGGATAAATCACACGAAGAAGGTAAGAACCGCTGCCCTAATACCATATATCTTAATAAATTTTCCACACCTGAAAGATAATTTCTTGAAAATAAGGTAAATCATTTGTATATTTAAATTTATTGGTTGGTTTTATGGTTTCGAATTTAAATAGAACGAGTTTACGTACCTCTTTAAAAAAAAATACCTGATGTGACTCCTGGTTTTGTTTTATGTTTGAAGTTTGTTTTTTCATGTTTGGTATCACTGGAAGGCCTTAGCAGACTTGGATGGCCAGTGAAGGAACCATTTACAGCTGAATTTTTTTTATAACCATTAAGTAGTGTTGGCTCTTTCTAGGCACCAATTAATAGATCTGGAAGGCCAATGAAAAAACCATTTCGCTTCAGGTTCATTTTCCTAACTCTAGTTGAGTCAGTTAGCTATTGCAAGTGGGATAAGATACAAGAAAGTAGACTAAGATGGTATGGTCATGTCGTTAGGAGGGATGAACAGTATGTTGGGAGGAGGGTGATGGAAATGGATATACAGGTTAGGAGAATGGGGGGGGGAGACCAAAGCGTAGGTGGATGGATTGCATCAATGACGACCTGAGGTCTAAAGGTTTGTTGGGTGATGAGGTATGGGACAGGAACATATGGAGAACACTGGCCAGAAACATCGACCCCTCATAAAAGTGGGAAAAGATGTAGACGAAGAAGAAGTTGAGTCAGTTATCTGTATATCAATACCAACCAGTGGAATTAAGAAGTCAATGAAAGAACCAATTCCTTCTCAATGTGGTGATTGTTATATTAATATTTTCTGGGTCTGTAACACATTTATAGACACTTTTTATCCTGGAAGTGCCAGCAAGGGAACCAGTTATCCTCAGGTTGGGTCTTTTTCATACCCTTGATGAGTCAGCTGACCATTTATAGACATCAGCTAGTGGACTTGAAAAAAAGGAGGGAGTGGGGTCTTTGAAGGAACCAATTCTCTTCAAGATGACTCACTTCCTCTGCCTTTGCTGAGTTTTCTAACCATTTTTAGACACTAACTAGTAGATTAAAAGGCTAATGAACGAACCAGTTTTCACTCAATCTAGCATTTATGAATCCTTCCTGGGACTAAGGCCCGATTTGTTAAACAGTGTAAACCTAGGATACCATAGTGTTAGTTAGGTAGGCACACACAAATGAATTTCATAAACGCATCTGACGCGCTTCTGTGTATGGCTAGGATACCGTACGGGATCCTAGCCATACACAGAACCGCGTCAGATGCGTTTATGAAATCCATTTGTGTGTGTCTAGCTAACTAACTATATGGTATCCTAGGTTTACACTGTTTAAGAAATCGGGCCTAAGACATTGGAATAGCCATTCATTGTCTAAGTTTTAGAGGAAAAATATGACTATAGTCGGTAGTGTTTTATAATAGCTAAATACATTCTAAGATTTTACTAGGGAAATGAAACTCTCTTTAGTACATCACTGTGACTTATATATTACATACGGACAAGGAACTAATGTTCTATTGATAGAAATTAGATCAATAAAAGTTCGTAGCATAACATATCCAAGGGCCACAATCCATCTTGTAAAGGGTTGGCGGAGTCAAAGCATATTATCATTAACTTTAAACTTTTATTTCTTACATGCTACAAATATCCTTCCTTTTGTTCTCTTACTTTTACTCATTCTGTAACCACGCGTGTTCAAAGTCCTAATTACTACGGTTCTGGTTGTAGCTTTTCTTCCAGATCCCCTTCAGTTAAAGCTAATTTTTTTTTTTTTTAAATTGAAGGTAAAAAGTAACGTATTATTAAACTATACTTTATGGGAATGGTGTGTGTGTGTGTGTGTGTGTGTGTGTGTGTGTGTGTGTGTGTGTGCGCGCGCGCGCAAAACCTGTTTTTGTCCGTGGAAATCCTCAGTGACGTCATTGGTACATGCACAATAGTTTTATCAATTTTCATTGCCTATCGCTGCATGTCCCAAGGCTAAAAAAAAATTTTGTGGTATGCAGTGACAGATAAAATAGAGTTAGTGCAAACCAATTCCCTCGTTTGGGTTTTGAGAATGACCAAATGACCGATAGATCGATAGATAAATGGATACGGATAACATTTGGATTTCTTTTTAATTTAAGTTTGGAATTTTAATTGAGTGTTCAATAATATTCTTCGTTATCAATAGCTGTTCCCTGCTTTGGTTCATGTAGGGTCGCTGATTCTTACTAGCCTGTAGAAAACTAGTGGTCTGGGAGCATGACAAAATATTCAGTTTGAAAGTGGGTACTGTTATTAAAATATTTTACCCTATTTTAGTTTGAGGTTCTCTCTTGTAGTTTTGTATGTTAATTGATAAATCTTTTAAACACACGTTATATACGTTACAATTAGTCCCCATTCGAATTGGGGTGGACACAGGCGTTTTGGAGCTGGGGCCTTAATGCTTGGAGACCTTCCTATCTACCCTTGATGGACCAGACCCTCGAAAATCGTTTCCCGATTAGTGCGCCCTACCGCTGTGCTGCCACTTTTTTTTCGGTTCTACAAATGAAAATAAACTATCTCCCCTCCCCCACAAGGATGTTTTTCTCTTCATCCAATACAAAACAGAAGAAGAAAAAGCCCTTAAGTGCAATTACCACAAATATTCCGAATTTATTGTCCTTCCTTAAACACACCATTAGTAAAATGCGCCCAACGGTTAATCTCGAGCACTGGGTCATAAACTCCATCTGCTTTGTACATATCAACGGTAGGCTAATTAGTTTACTTCTAGCTCTGATATCTTTGGAGTTGGAATGTAGTTAAGGTGATATATTTTTTTTTAATGAGTGACACCGAGACAGGCAAGAAAAATGCTTTCATCAATAAATGCCCAGGCACGAAAAAACATTAAGATCAAGGAAAAGTAGAATGTTAAGGACAAGGCAGAGATGAATAATGAAACACAATAGGAAAAGGATAGGGTGAAATAATAGTCGAAGTACTGAGGACCTAGAGATATGGTAGGATTAGGCCCTGAGATGACGATATATCCGTTTTTTGAAGGAAGATAAGTTATAAGAATTAGGAAAGAAAGAAGTAGGAAGAGACTTCCAGAGTCTGGAGGTAGATGGGAAGAAGCATTCGCTGCACCGACCGATCCGCGAGTTACAAATCTCCACACAGCATCTGTGAGATGAGGCCGCTTGGAGAGTGTTGCGCGGCCTCAGCAGTGGGGTAGAGATGCAACTCGCCAACTCATTAGAGCAGCAATGGAAGTAGTACTATTAGAAAAGAGAAAGGGAAGATACCTTACTGCGAAGAAAAAGAGAATCCAGATTAGAAGTAAGAGAAGGGTCATTAATGAGGCTGACGGCCTTAGTTTCAACCCTATCAAGGAGATAAGTATCTGAAGAAGCTCCCCAGATGTGCGAGTAGTATTCTAAGCAGGGACGGATAAGACCTTTGTAAATTTTAAGTAACTGTAAAGGGAAAAATTAATGACGAAAACGAATCAGAACCCCCAAAGTTTTGTATGCAGATTTAGAAATTTGGATCATGTGATTCTTCCAAGACAAGTTTGAGGCTATATGGATTCCTAATATGTTAATAGAATTAAGAGGGTAAATTTCGTTAGTTTCGAAGACAATAAGGTTATTACCATTTTTCCTGGTTTTTATTGAAAGCAGTACTTTTTGCTGGACGCCTTCCCGACGCCAACTTGGTGAAAATTCTCATACAAGCATTACGTATTACTCCTAACCCCGTTACATTTTTTTTTCTCTTAAAGTATGCCTTAGAATTCTCTTCCCCCCACTTTTCATATATACCACTCTCAAGACCAGTAAGGACAGTTCCATTTTGAGGAATCATGAAGAAAAACTTTGAATTTATTGTGGGATCAGAATGATAAAAATTTATTATAATCAGAGTAAAAATCTTCTGTAAACATCACCATCCCCCAACCTAATTGAAATTTATTTTTGTAAAATATGCCTCAGATATCCCCCTACCGTTGTTATTGCCCCTATCTATTTCAAGACAAATGGGGGCAATTCCTCTTTGAGGAATCTCGATAAAATGTTCTTATGGGCACATTGGCCGTAAAATGGCAAATTTAATATAACTAGTATAAAATTCTCCTGTAAGCATCCACACACCAAAACCCCATGAAAATGTATTCATGTAATTTATTTCTCAGAGTTCCCCCTAACCTTTGCATTTCCTCTATCTATAAAAAAAAAAGTAATATTTTTTTTAAACGAATAAAGTACTTATCGCTCCCTGGCCGTAGAGTGACTAAAGTTTAATATAGTCCAGTTAAAATTCTCCTGTTAACACCCACATCACCCCCAACCCCATTGAATTTTATTTATGTAAATTAGTCTCTAGAGTTCCCCCTACCTTTCCATTTTCCCCCCTATCTCCCCCCTAAGACAAATGAGGACAATTTCTCAATGAGGAATCTTGATGAAAAGGTTGAAATTTTTAAATGAATTTCAGTTCGTGCTCTCGACGCTGCTTGCTGGCTCCAGCGCCATAGTTGATGTATTGGAACTGACCGCAGCGGTGATATTGCCCGTATATTCTTCTCTTTTAAGAGGCACATTTTGAGGGAATTTTTCCTCTTTTTTTTTCCTTCTTCTTCTTCTTCTTCTTCTTCTTCTTCTTCTTCTTCTTCTTCTTCTTCTTCTTCTTCTCTCACTTTTTTTCTTCTTCTTCTTCTTTCTATATTTTTCTTCTTCTCCTCCTTCTTCTTCTTCTTCTTCTTCTTCTTCTTCTTCTTCTTCTTCTTCTTCTTCTTCTTCTTCTTCTTCTTCTTCTTCTTCTATTATTGCTTTATTTTAACTATTCATTCACCAAATATTTTTAGAGGACCGCAGTAGCCAGGTGGTTCGTATACTCGATTCGGGAGATGACAGACCCACGATCAAGCCCCCAACGAAGCGATAGGAAGGGCATTCAACCTTAATTCCTCAACCACACTCCGTGTCCACCCCCGTAATGGGAACTAATAACGACCCATAGAGAGAGGATTATTTTTTTTAAATCAATTTTCTTCCTCATTAGTTCGTATTTGTATATTTTTCTATTTATTTTTTTTTTCTTTTTCAGTTATTATGCAATTGAATGTATGTATTTCAGTTGCGTATTCCATATTCATTCATCATTATATTTAATTCAATTGGTTCAGCAATATATTGATTTTCATAATTGTGAAATTGAAACCCATAATTGAATTTTACAGTGAAATTTGTTCATTTTATTTTATTTTTTTTAATTTATAATGATTGAGTGATAGTTTTTGTTAACGGAAATGAGCAATGTTTGAGATGTGTTTGTGTGTGTGTGTGTGTGTGTGTGTGTGTGTGTGTGTGTGTGTGTATGTGTGTGTGTGTGTGTGTGTGTGTGTGTGTGTGTGTGTGTGTGTGTGTGTGTGTGTGTGTGTGTGTGTGCAGTAAAATGATAAGCTAACTCGATTATGTATGCAAACCCACAACAAAAACCACATGTACGTGTATAAGGTCATTATACAGGTAAATTTCATAATTACTTTTCAGACACCCTTTCCTTAACCTAAATAACCTAACCAAACCAAATCTAATTTAATAATATAAGGTAATTACGGTCTTCAAATTGTCAAATCCATCCATCCATATATAGGAGCCATTTTCCCCTTACAAGGAGAGTGTATTAATCATTACAATATAAAATGACTCTTTGGGAAGAGAAAACACAGAGGAGAGGACTCCCAGTTCCCTCGCTCAGCCCCATTTAGTCGACTTTTACGACACGCAGGTGAATACACCGTATTTTTTTTTATCATTCTCTTTATTTTACAGTCTTTTTTGTAGACCACTATCATTTCCATTGCTTCACTCGGTGATGAAAATTAAGTGATGGGCATGTATTTCTGTGCCATCCTGAAGAATATTTCAATAACTTCATTCCCATTTTTTGTGTGACTGCTTTCCGTTTTCTGTTTAACTCCTCCCACTTTGTGTTTAGCTTTTCCCATTTTCTATTAACTCCCGTTTTGTACATATCCTCTTTCCCTTT
>JAXCGZ010019217.1:12500-17500 GCA_037179515.1 Halocaridina rubra
TTATGGCAGGGTATGTACCGGGTGTAAATATGACCTGGCAGATTTTTTTGACACGTGGTTGATTAGTAATATCCAATCTCTCTCTCTCTCTCTCTCTCTCTCTCTCTCTCTCTCTCTCTCTCTCTCTCTCTCTCTCTCTCTCTCTCTCTCTCTCTCTTCTCTCTCTCTCTCTCTCTCTCTCTCTCTCTCTCATTGTGTGTGCGTATTTGTATTATAGATAGATAGCTATATAGATATACCTTTGTTGTTATGATGAGTTCTCTTACAATTATACTCAGCTAGTGCCATGGTTGGTCATATCAATTTTGATACCGTTCATTTTTGCTATAGGTAGAAATTCTCCTTCAACCACAACAACAATAAAATAATAATAAAAATAATAATAATTATAATAATAATAATAATAATAATAATAATAATAATAATAATAATAATAATATAATAATAATAATAATAATAATAATAATAATAATAATAATAATAATAATAATAATAATAATGATAATAAAAATAATAATAATAATAATAATAATAATAATAATAATAATAATAATAATAATAATAATAATAAATTCCATGACGCTGCGTTATAAAATGAATACTTGAACATTTGAGGGCTAAAGAATAATGATGATAATAATAATAATAATAAAATTAATCTTTAAACTGTGTCTAGCTCTTCAAGAGTACTCTTTTATATTTTTATTTTTTGCGTATTTTTAACTGTCCTGAAATTTAATTAGTTATCTTGATTTTTTTTTTCGTATTTTTTTATTTCTACTATTTATTTTATTTATCATTTGGTACATATATGTACATATATGTACATATATTTTTTTCCAAATTAAAGATAAAGCTTCGAAAATTAACTCGCTATTAAAAAAAAAAAATGAAGTCCGTGGAAAATTAAGTTTATAAAAAAGGGGTCCTCAACATTGAAAAGCTTGGTTACCACTGCCGTATGTCCATTGTCCTGTACCAGTTTCCCTTTGATAAAGCCGATGGTCATAGTTTTGGGTAAATAAAATGGTTATACATGTGTGGCCAATTGAAGGTAAATACATTTCTGTGTATATTGTATTACGGACAATGATATAATAATGTATTAATACATTTTTACAGTATATATTGCGGTGTACTGCATACATATTGATTGATAGTTGAATTAAAAGCTGTGAGTAGTTTTGGGTTTATTGTGGTGTTTGTGTGTTTTCGTATGTTTGTTTTATAGAAGAGGGATAATATTTGTGGATTCCCGTCTGCTAGTTTTGCAACAGAAATTTACATTTATGTGGTTATATGTAAAGCAGGACACCATTTTCTCTCTCTCTCTCTCTCTCTCTCTCTCTCTCTCTCTCTCTCTCTCTCTCTCTCTCTCTCTCTCTCTCTCTCTCTCTCTCTCTCTCTCTCTCTCTCTCGCCATCTACCTATCTATTGACCTATCTGTTTATATATCCATCTATAGCTATATCTATCTATCTATCTATCTATCTATATCTATCTATATATATATATATATATATATATATATATATATATATATATATGTGTGTGTGTGTGTGTGTGTGTGTGTGTGTGTGTGTGTGTGTGTGTGTGTGTGTGTGTGTGTGTGTGTGTGTGTATGATCGATCTCTATCTCCCATAACTCATTCTTTTTTTCCTACTTAACATTTTCTTCTTTATATTTTGGATATGGTTAGTTCTACCCAAGCTTGGAATTGAGCATTCCCAACCTTCTATATTTCTTTCCCTTTTCTCCTTTAATATTAATTTGTTTCCTTTCATTCTCCTGTTGGGAACACGAACAAAGCATTTGTACTCCCCTGCGTATCGTAGAAGTCGACTCAATCTGTAGGAGCGAAAGGACTGGAAAACCCACTGTTTGTATCATCCTTTTTGAGATAAATAATAGCTTTCCTTTAACTAGGTCCCCATGCAAGGCGTAGTATTGCTGTTGTGTGTGTGCGTATGTGTGTTTATAAAAAAAAAATATATATATATATATATATATATATATATATATATATATATATATATATATATATATATATATATAATTTCCCTTCCTGGCTTTATGCTTCAGTGGTTTCCCCTGATACACAGTCTGTTGAATAGTTTAAATTGGGAAATGCATGGAGGAAAGGGAGAGAGAGAGAGAGAGAGAGAGAGAGAGAGAGAGAGAGAGAGAGAGAGAGAGAGAGAGAGAGAGAGAGAGAGAGAGAGAGAGAGAGAGAAATCTTGAGTTACTTCATAAGGGTAGATTGGAATGTATAGTTTCCATATTTACTTTCATGGGTGTACATCTTTAGTTATGAATAATCTTAGTACTGGGTGATGTAAAAATATGTGACAGGTATGTACATGAGCCAACATAAGAGATAATTTTTAATGGTTTACTTGATGTGATGTGTATGATATTATACATATGTGTACAATTATGTATTCATATTTACATAAGAATGTATTTGTCGTTAATCTACTGTTCATATATATATATATATAATATATATATATATATATATATATATATATATATATATATATATATATATCACTCTGCTACCAACAGATAGCGTTATGCTTATGCTTAACCCACCCGGCTACTAGGTGGCACCACTGGTTCAGACTAGATATTTATGGAAAATACTCCATGTGTTTCAGTATATATATGAATTAAATAATTTCATAAAATACTATATATATATATGAAATTTAAAAGATTCATGTAATAACTAGATGATAAAGAAAATTAACACAAACAATAACACACCCAAATATCTATCTATCTATCTATCTATCTATCTATCTATCTGTCTGTCTATCTAATATATATATGTATATATGTTTGTGTGCGTGTTTGTGTATTTGCATATACATACCTATATAATATATTTATAATATGTTCTTTTATTTTATATTTATTAAATGATTATTTGATTAATTTTTTATTTATATTTTTAGCTCCATTTTCTCATTCATGCGATTTTTATTTATAATTACATTTTTATTCATTTATATATTTTTGTAAACTATTTTGTTTATTTATATATTAATATCTGGTGATGGAGAAGAAACAGTGCCACAACCGCATTTCCTGTGTGCCGTAAGAGTCGGCTTTAAGGGATAAGAGAACGTGGAGCTGGCAGTCCTTCCTTCCTGACCATTTCTTACTCTTTATCAACTGTCTGAGGAGGTGAGAATGGGTAGGATAGATTGAAGACCTGCTACATCTGCCCTTTTGGTACAGTTGGGAGCCTCCCTGTCTAGATCACCTGGATATGTCATCTCGTAAACACACACACACACACACACACACACACACACACACACACACACACACACACACACACACACACACACACACACACACACACACACACACACACACACATTTATGTAACCTATGTGAGGCTAAAACTCGAATATGCAGCCCCCTTTTGGAATCCGCACTTGAAAAAGCACATAGCTAAGCTTGAAAAAGTTCAAAGACATGCCACGAAACTGGTGCCAGAAATACGCAATCTCAGTTATGATGAGAGGCTGAGGGAATTAGACTTACCATCACTCGAAGCTAGAAGAGTGAGGGGGGATATGGTGACAGTCTTTAAATTCCTTCATGGTTATGATAGAGTGGATAGGGATCGATATTTTGATATGGCTGGCTCTAGAACTAGAGGTCATAGTTTGAAGCTTCGTAAGAAAACTTCTTCGCAGGATGTAAGGAAATACTTTTTCAGTGTAAGAGTAGTTGATAATTGGAATTGGCTAAGCGAGGAGGTAGTTAATGGTATCTCAATCCATAGTTTTAAGGACAGGTATGATAAGTATCACTAAGTATAAAATGGAACCGATCAGGAGACGGGAAGATACGAGCTTTGGGCTCTCTCCCGTAAACACAATTAGGTAATCACAATTAGGTAATCACACACACACACACACGCGCGCGCGCGCGCGTCATCGAGCGTTTCATAGAAAATGACATTCGTTGATTGGGATGGAGATAAGTAAGGAGGAGAATTAGTAATAATAGTAGTTGCAGTAGTAGTACTAGTAGTGGTGGTGATAGTGGTAGTTGTAATTGTAGTAGAAGAAGTAGAAAGAAAAGAAGAAGAAGTAGAAGAAAGAGAGTAAAGAAGAATGAAAATAAGTCAAGAACTAGAGCGAAAGAAAGAGAGAAAAATAAAGATTGTATTTTTCGTCTCCAAAGAGGAAACACCGGAAGACTCATATCCTATGTAGGATAGCTCTGTCCCACAGAGCAGAAGAGGGCAATGCCAGTTGTGGAAAGGGTTGAAATGAGCTTTTTCAAATAAAGTATAAAAGCATTTCAGAATTTATAATAATAATAATAATAATAATAATAATAATAATAATAATAATATTAATATTATTATTATTATTATTATTATTATTATTATTAATAAAAATAAAAATAATAATAATAGTAATAATTTGTTGCTGTTGTTAGTTTTGTTATTGTTGTTGACGCGTTTATAATATAGAATATTATTAACAGTACTTTTTGAAGACTTATTTTCCAACATTGGTGAACACACACACACACACACACACACACACACACACACACACACACACACACACACACACACATATATATATATATATATATATATATATATATATATATATATATATATATATATATATATATATATTTTCTTCCCACGAGAGGATCGGAATCTGCCTTTCTGCAAACCATTAGCGTCAGGGATGTCTTGGAAAAAGGATCCCACCATTCTCTTAATCCTATGAGAGAGAGAGAGAGAGAGAGAGAGAGAGGAGAGAGAGAGAGAGAGAGAGAGAGAGAGAGAGAGAGAGAGAGAGAGAGAGAGAGAGAGAGAGAGAGAGAGAGTCACTAGTTAATATTAGAAGAAAAAGAAAATTTATCATATATTACACTGTTTATGATTTAACTATTTTAACAGGTATCATATGTTATTATTATTATTATTATTATTATTGTTATTATTATTATTATT
>JAXCGZ010019217.1:20000-80351 GCA_037179515.1 Halocaridina rubra
ATAATAATAATAATAATCTACTACTTAATAGATTTAAAGGATACTACCTCAAAGCAGGGAAAAAAAAGTTATTAGATTTGTCATGCAGATGAAAAAATATCTATCAATCTATGCATAGTTTTGTATGTGTTATATTGTATATTTTCTCTCTAATAATTTTAAAGGGAGAGAAAACAAAATGTCTTTTTTTTTATAAAATATTCATGAACGTATTTCATATTATATCATATATTTATTTCGATTTTTCTTAGGGGAAAATATATATCTTTCCGTATATATATATATATATATATATATATATATATATATATATATATATATATATATATATATATATATATATATATATATATATATATATATATATATGGGGGGGTCTCGTTGGTAAAGTGGTAGATTCCGCGACTTTGAAGTGTCAGGTCGAGGATTCACGGCCTGCCACTGTCTAAGGTTAGCAAGGGCATGCACTCAGGGTAACGATTACATATACCAAAACCAAAGTCATCGCAAGGAGGCACCTTCCTAGCCCCTAGTAGAAAAGACAGTCCGTGAAGTACAACGATCGCATTATATATAATATAATATAATATAATATATATATATATATATATATATATATATATATATATATATATATATATATATATATATATATATATATATATATACAGAAAAACACACAACTATCCATAAATGTCATGAATAGTTTTCTAAATATTACTTTATGTATTTGTATAAATATTCTGTTATATACTTTTATAGTATTGGGGGGTGAGCAAGAAGTGGTTTGGGGAGGGATATTAATCCCGCATGAATATTTATAAGGTTAACAGAGCCAATGGTTTCCCATTAGTTTCCATAATTGAACTCTGATACCCTAAACGGCACTGAAAAATGGCACTCATGCGTTGTAACCATTATAGCCACGTGAAAAGGGTGTGATATATATATATATATATATATATATATATATATATATATATATATATATATATATATATATATATATATATATATATATATATATATATATATATATATATATATATAGACTCTCCTTAATTTAAGCATGAGATATTAGTCCAAAACTCTTTATTAAATGTTTTGTGCTGTATTTAAAGTGATTGATTTACGGTTTAAAGTATAAAATTGGTACTTGTTATATTATTGGTTTATGTTTTATTAGAGTAATTGTAATATTTGCTGATCTTAATAGTTCTCCATTTGTTACAAGGTTAATTTACGGTGCTTGGTGTCTGTTCATTCATTTTTTTTTTTTTGAATATTTATATGTTCTCGATTTATAGGTTTCTGAAGAGTTTGTGTCTAAGTTATTGTTTACCATTTTTTTAATGTTGAATTTTCATGTATTTATTTTATTTTTTGGTATAGAAAAAAGAAATACATATGTAGTATACCTTCTTCTTCTTCTTCTTCTTCTTCTTCTTCTTCTTCTTCTTCTTCTTCTTCTTCTTCTTCTTCTCCTTCTCCTTCTTCTCCTTCTCCGTCTCCTCCTCCTCCTCCTCCTCCTCCTCCTCCTCCTCATCATCATCATCATCATCATTATTATTATTATTATTATTATTATTATTATTAGTATTAGTATTAGTATTATTATTATTATTATTAGTATTTTTACTGTTTACCATTTTATACTGATTCTCCTGTTGGTAGATTTGAGATGAGTTCTCTTCATCTGATCAGTCTGTACGTTTATAAATGCACTTACTGTATACGTTTTTTTTCTAGCATGTAGTCATGCATTTCGTGTACACATAGAAATGCATTAGCCATTGTTATATTTTCATGGTTTTATTTATATATTTTTTTAATATAATTTTATTCTTGCTTGAATATTCAGAACTCAGTATGTCAGGATATAATGAAACAAGCTGTGACGTCACGAAGTATTTTATTTTTGTTAATAAAACATATCAAAGCTGTTGTTAAGAAAGTAGAAAATACATATATACATATTCTATTATACATAATATCTTAATAATTTTTTTATGGTTTTTGTAAGGGAGAATCTGTTGAATACTGAGTAATGCTGACGAGTTGACAGTGGGTCTGAGAATGTGTTCTAGATATGAAGAAATTTGTTTTTGGTTTAGTAAATATTTATGGAAATTTCAGAACAGGATTTACGACTACTGAAAATGTAAACAAAACCACGTGGAGAGGTTACGGTTCCCAGATATCATAATATTGTAGTTTTAACAATATTAGAGGGTTCATATTGAAAACCACGTGTCGTGGAGTTATGGTTGGCAAGTATCATAATTTCGGAGGTTTTTGACAATAGAACGGCCGACAGTGTACAATAAAAACTACTTTTTGTGGGGTTGTCCATGTATCGTAATACTGTAATAACTGAGTGGGAAAAATGGTCCTGAAAATGTAAACAAAACCACTGGTATGGGTACGGAGTTGATGAATACACCCGGTTAATTAGGAAATTAGGAGAAGAAGCCCTGAATATGTTTTTTTTTCCCTTTACACAGCATGAAGTAGATGAAATCTATTAAAAATACAATTATAAACAGATATTTGAGCTTGTATGTTGCTGACTGTACAAAAATTATTTTACTAGCTTATGGCAGTTAGTAAACAAGTAACATATACTAAAATTATACTCTAACAATTATTATTGTATAATTAAATGATATTAAAACTTAGGAGTAAATGAGTAAGGACATAGTTACTCTAATAATATTCTTTAGACCCAATTATGATGCTGACTTAATGTCTGTTCACTCTACCGATGACAAGAAATCTCCGTCTGTCATACATGTAAATCCATTTGTGATAGGATGCCTTACGTTAGCCAACCAGTGAGTGATACTTGTATGATGTAGGTGGAGTTTAAGTGTCCTTGGAATGATGAACAAATATTATATGTCGCATTTTCGAAGCTCCGCCTTGCATACTTATAAATCTATTTGTGATTGGTTGTCGTACCTCAGCCAATCAATGAGTGAGACTGTAGGCGGAGTTTAAGTGTCCTTAGAATGATGAACAGAAACTATTTCTCATATTTTCGAACTATTTCATCGCTTTTTCTTCTTGTTTGTTTTTTGGCCCCACCTATGACCCATATAACAAAAACGATGTTTGTTTAACATATACATGAGCATTTATATAATCCATTAAGATTATTCGTTTTTGCAATAGACTTGAAGCTTGTCAACTAATTACTATGTTATCCGAGGCCTTTGACATATACATATGTCTCGCGAGAGTACTTTATCGTACACTCAAATGCGTTCCACTGTTGCGATTAAACAAAATCTTTGCTCCAAGGGAAGACATCTTTATGGAATAATTTATTCCTATGGGAGAATCTCCACGTTTCTAGGATCTTTCTGAGATAAATCTAAAAATATGTAACAAATTCTCCACAAATGTTTGTTGGTACAGCTCCTTCCCCGGTCACAAGTGAACCAGCAAAAAGGCCTTGATTATCATACTCTCCTTTGTGAAACTCTCACACAGCGTATTGTTATCTAGTAACCTTACATGAACCTTAACTATAAGCATAAACATACATCTGCATAAACATATTTTTATGAGTTGATTAAAACTAAGATACACGTAAAATTTTTCTTCCTCTTTAGTCATTAAAAATAAAAGTTTTTTTTACAGGCATTTTTATACAAATAAAAGGCTAGTTTTGTTATTAATATACAATGTACATATATATCTATACAGAAAAAATATAACAGTTGTTATAACAAATACACAACCATTTTTATAAGTGTGAATTTTAATAACACATTCACTCAGAGTGTTAAGTGCATGGATCTTTCAAAGATGAATAAACAGTAGCAAATATCTTGAAAGAATGAATAAAATATCTTTTAATGATGAATAGCAGTAGAAACAATCTTTAGAGATGAATGAAATAAGCTTTAAAAATTAATAACATTAGAAAACACCTGTGTTGATGAATAATCCTACAAAGCAGTTTGTAGATATGAATAACCATGGATAAACCTGTGACAGATGAATAACCCCAGAATATATCTTGTAATAATAATAATAAACCATTAGAGCAGATTGCAGATATGAATAACCCCAGAAAAAAAAAGATGTATAAAAGATGAATAACCCTCAGAAAATACCTTGTAATAATGATGAATAATCCATTAGAGCAGATTGCAGATATGAATAACCCCAGAAAAAAATATGCATGAAGGATGAATAACCCCAAAGAAAATACCTTACGATAATGATGCATAATCCATTAGAGCAGATTGCAGATATGAATAACCCCAGAAAAAAATGTATAAAGGATGAATAGCCTTAAGAAAATATCTTGTAATAATGATGAATAATCCATCAGAGCAGATTGCAGATATGAATAACCCCAGAAAAAAAAAAGATGTATGAAGGATGAATAACCCCCCAAAATACCTTGTAACAATTATAGTAATCCAAACACCCTGTGATGAAACGTAATCCTAAAACACCTTTCAAATGCGAATTTTCCCCCATAAAACACCCTATTAAACCAGCTTCAGAAAACTTCCTATAGTTAAATAAACCTTATAAAACAGAGTTAAATACATTCGAAAAGAGTATTTTTTTAAAGTAAATTATCTTATTATTATTCATCTTTTTAAGATCCAAAACACGTGTTTGTGATGCTGAGTTATATGTTTTTGTATGCTTGTTTTATTTGTAAATGATATGTTTTTGTTTTGCTTGTTTTATTTGTAAATGATGTGTTTTTGTTTGTTTTATTTGTAAATGATATGTTTTGTTTGCTTCTTTTATTTGTAAATTATGTTTTTGTTTGCTTGTTTTATTTGTAATAATATATATTTTTTGCTTGTTTTATTTGTAAATGATATGTAAGCAGTTTATATATAAGTGAGGTATGAAGTTTTAAAATTTTAAGATTTTTTTTTTCGTAAGATTATAGAAAGAAATATATAATCACACACGAACTCACACACATACACGCACGCACACACACACACTTCAAAGTTTGTATTCAACAAAGTATAAGAAATTTCTTATGACTGAAGTAAACCACAGAAATTAAGCAGATCCTAAGACACGTGTTAATTTGAATTATTCTTCCATTTTGGAGATTGAAATATTTCTGGCAAATTTGCGATTAGTTATGGAAATATTTTGGGGTTAGCAAAGAAAAAAAAAGTCTGCTAATCATGTTTGGGGTCGTCTTCAACCATAGAAAACTTTATGACATACAAAGAACAACATAAAAAAAAAATAATAATAATATTGTCAACTTTTCGGGCTTTCAAAACCGCCATATTCTTTTTTTTGTTTAATTGTACTCTCTTTCACTCAATGACATTAAAGCTCATATACCTTCCTAAAAAATATAGAATAATACGCACTGACGTATATTTAAATCCTTCAACCTAATACTGCTATGATTTAAAAATAATTACACAAATACACTAATGACCAACTGTAGAATCTTCCTCCCTTCAAGTATGGGTTGATAACAAAGGCCTATTTGCCATACATGATAATCTGTAACTAAAACTATAAATCTTTACATTTAATCTCTTACTCCATTTTTAAACTAAAATGTCCAATTTGGCACGTTTTTTTGTAGCGCTACGAAGTTATTTTTAATTTATAACAGTCTACCATTTATTATGTTCGTTTTCTGTGATAACACGTAAGGTCCGTTTTCTTTTGAAACAAAGCCTAAACTAATATCTACAAATTAGTAATTCCGTTTTCTGTTGTATTTTCTTATGGTGCGTTTTGTGTTATTATGGAGCATGGACTAATATAATATTTAAAACTATCTATAATTTGAAGCGCATTGAGGCCGTTATATTACATTATATCAGAATTATATTATATATACTAACTATACATTACTGTATACACTTTAAGTTACTGTCCTTACAGTACTCTCCGTAGGTGCTAAGTTCTACATACTAATAGTGTTAGTAACATTGTAAGTATGTTTAATTAACGGGTAATATTTTTGTAGGTGGAGGTGGTGTGAAGGATACCGGCTTATAGCTTTTGGATCCGTTGAAAGGCGTTAACATATTGTGAGCAAATCGGGCTGGGCTGCTGTCTACCGGCGGATACCCGTTCATCTGAAATGATAATAATAATAATAATAATAATAATAATAATAATAATAATAATAATAATAATAATAATAATAATCATGATAATAATAATAATAACAATAATAATAATAGTAATAATAATAATAATAATAATAATAACAATAATAGTAATAATAATAATAATAAGGATAATAATGATGATTACGAGTAGAAGAAGAAGAATTAAGAAAATAATAAAAAAAGAAGAAGAAATAGAAAAGGATAAATGATTCTTTTCAACATTATTTATCTTACCCTGTTGTAGTTTTGACTTAGTGACGAATCAGCAAAATTGTTTTGTGGCGTCGGGCGGCGACCGGGCTGCCTGTTGGTGGAGGAAGAAGAACATGAAGCGCTATCCAAAAGTTCTGCAGAAGAACTGCGCTGTGCAGGTGTCATGCCGCTGCTTCCGACGGAGCGCCGGTCATCACTGGAGTGCCTGAAAAAGTTACTTCATTTAAATATACTCGTATTTGACTCATTCTGCTCACCAGAGAAGAGCCCTATGCTCGTAACCAACACTTATCTTTCCTTAAAATCACGAATGTTATTAAGTGCCTACAGTGTGTGTTTTTTTTTTCTCTCTAAGGAGAGCTTCTGGGGTGCCATTTTTTGCTCTTATCTAACCCCAGTCTAATGGAGATTCTTGCTCTTCGCCACCAATAACTTCAGCTCACTGAGCCAACTCAATTTTTTTTTTTTGACAGTTTACTCCCAAACTAGGATGCCACTATCCTAAGCGTCTTTGTCTCCCTTGGAAGTGTTATTGAATATATGGCCCTCATTGATAACTGCTTTGGGGATTCAATCTTGGGATGTCAGTCGTGTGAGCAAGGCTCAGTTCGTCTGGCCTACCGAATTTAAGGACTGTTATAGTGATTTTCGTGTGTTTTAGCGAGTAATTATTAGCTATATGTCGGTGGTTGTAAAGTGTGTGTGTGTGTGTTTGTGATAATAATAATAATAATAATAATAATAATAATAATAATTATAATAATAAATACAAATATCCACGTTTTCTTCATTTATTTGTCTCTTAGAAATACGATAATGAAAGAGACAAATTATATGAGAAGATTAATTCTGACTTTGAATATTACGAATAGAGAGTTTGTAATTTTCTGAGTTCACTTTGATTGAAAAGTATGGTAGTGAAAGAGAAAAATAATTTAACAGAGCACTTCTTACTTTGAGTAATGGTCAGTTACTCATTTAACATATTTTTTTTAATTAGTTTCAGCTTGAATTGAAATTAAAGAAAGATGAAGAATTTTTTTTTTTCAGTTACTAAGTTGTTGTGTTATGGGTTTGTTCAGATTTTCTTAAAACTAAAGAGAGAGAGAGAGAGAGAGAGAGAGAGAGAGAGAGAGAGAGAGAGAGAGAGAGAGAGAGAGAGAGAAAGAAAGAGAGAGAGAGAGAGAGAGAGAGAGAGAGAGAGAGAGAGAGAGAGACTAGTAATAGAGTAAATAAGTTCTTTGAGATCCCATCACTTAGAGTATGTATGTTTTCTAAGTTACTTCAATATGAGTTAGTGTAAAGTAAAGAATGAGAAAGATAATATTTTCATTGAGTTATTCAATTTTTTATTTGAGACTATGACATTGTATGTTTTTGAGTTTGTTTAAGCTCCCATTTCATATTTTGTATGTTTCTTAGTTATTTCAGTTTTATTCAAAGCAATGGAAATTAAAAAAGAAAGTAAATAAATGTCAAGAGATCATCAGTTGTTACTTTGAGCATATCAGGGTTTGTTCA
Organism: Halocaridina rubra; assembly: GCA_037179515.1. NCBI lineage: Eukaryota > Metazoa > Arthropoda > Malacostraca > Decapoda > Atyidae > Halocaridina > Halocaridina rubra. The sequence goes on from JAXCGZ010019217.1 coordinate 27,869, forward strand.
GCTTGACCCAAAACTGTGAATATTAATGAGAAAAGAAAATTAAATCCTAGAAAGTATGTTCAAAATTCTTCATCTTGATTTAATACTTTAGAAATTAAGAGTAAGAAAAACTTTTTGACTTTTTTGACTTACTTTGAGTATCTGTCACTTTCATCATTTCTTTTCATTTTGACAGAGACCACATTAGGACCAATCACATGTGCATTGCCATAACAGAATTCCCTCCTGTAGTTACTGCTGTTCTTGCTTGGGGTGATTGAAGAAGGAGGACCTGGGTGGGGGAAGATAATTCAAAATGGTAGATTAGAGTTTCATCTTTCTTTTATCCCAAAGTAGGCATCTTTTATTAGATTATGATTTCATATTTTAGGCTATTATTATTTAATTGCTCTCAAGGTGGCTAATATTGGTGGATGATTCATTTTTTATTTTGAATGTTTTCAACCCTCTGCTGACAGTTTGCTGATATTGGTAGAATTACTTCCTTTCCCTAAATTATAAGAGCAGTATATACAGAATGGGTTTTTTAACTTATGAGGAATTTGTACTTGCCATTCATTACAGCTTGTAAGGGTATCTAAGAGCTGAAAACTATTTTTCGTATGATATTTTCGACAAGTTTGTTATGACCATATTTTCTAACATGCACTGCTATGTTGGGTCTTAGCCATTGGTAATGCTTATCAATAAAGATATTTTTGATGTCCATTGCATTTAAAATATGAAATTATATTATACACTCCACAAAGTAAAGGAGAAGTATAAAAGATGTGTTGCTACATTTCAACTAGAAATATTGTCACTTACTGTTAGTTGTTCTAGTTTGAGGAGAATGGGATCGCCTCGACGATGGACTTCGGTATTCCCTATATTCCCGTCTGGCCTGGTGGAACTCAGGAAGTTCTTGCATCATCCCTTGTGACAATCTTTGGCTGTCAGGAGATACAGAACGACGTGGATCGTTCCTGTGTCGTGATTTACTAACCCTTTGCTGATGATGACTTTGATAGTAAGTCCCTTCTTGATGTCTACCATGGTGGTGATGGTTATGCGCTACCTCTCTTCCTGCTCTCTCATTCCGAGGACTATAACTAGACTTATGTGGGTAACTTGACTTCACTGCAGAATTGGCCATGTAATCTTCAGTATCTGCATTGCGCTTTTTGGAAGCTGCAATGATCTCCGCTCGGAAATCGGGCTTCAAGTTCTCACTGCTCTTGTCACTATTTTTGTCACTGTTTTTCTGAGAGGAGGTAGCTGAAGTGTTATAATCATCGCTGCTTTTTCTTGGAGAGGAGGCTGGAGCACCATCTGGCTCCTGCCTAGGAGCAGAAGTGAGTGTCGAAGTGGAAGAGGAGCGACTCTCCCTCCTACCTCGAACCCAGCTTTTTAATCCAGAGAAGATTCCTGGCGATGTCTCCATTTGTAAATCAGGAGGCAAAGAAGAGAAAGCTGGATATACCTGTAATTACGTATATGTTATTGGAATGAGTATTCTGTGTAAAATTTTTTCTATATGGATTTGTACTTTGCCTATTTTTTTATGTGCATTCATATGAGTGTCATTTTGTTGTTAATAACCGATATAGATACTACATTTAGAGTATTAGTGAGAGGTTAGTTTTTTCCATATATACTTTAGAGGAATAATTGAATTAGTGTTTTCCATAAGGAATATGTATCATGCGCATATGAATGTTGGTTACTATATGAGTTACCTGAGGAGGTGGTGCTCGTGGTAGTGGTGGTGGATTGTAAGATGAATCCTGGCTGGAAACTTCATGTTGTTCCAGGGAATAAGAGGATGGATGCTGTTCATCGCTGGAATATGAGTGATTGTGGTGGTCTCGGATTGGTGGAGAGTGTTGCATTTGATGTGTTGTCCTTTGCTGTTGATTCTGCATGTGGTATAGTTTGAGTTGTTGTTTGAGTCTTTTCTTTTCCCTCTCTCGTTTCTTCTGAAATTCTTCTTCCACCTAGAATTTAATGATTTTGGGTTGTAATCGGACGTTTTAACATTAGTTTCCATATACTCATGGAGAATAGAAGTGGATAAGAACATTAATTATTTCATTATTGAACTGTGAACTTATACTACTGTATAGTATACTAAAATTGCGTCTTAGTAACTTACCTTTTTCATTGCTTCCATTTCCTTTATTCGAAGTTTCTCTTTCTCTGCAACCTCTCTAGCAAGCTTTTCCTCCAATTTCTTCTTCTCAAGTATACGTACAGTGCTCTGGTAGGAGAATTTCTTTCCTCTCCCCTTTTTGGAATAATAATGTTGGTTTGAAATGGGATTTGGCAATGAGCTTGGGCCATGATAACTTTCGGGGAGTGCTGGATCTTCATCACCTGCAAATATGTATAATCGTTTTATTATTTTAATTATGAATAATATGAATACTTGTTTAAAACTCGAGAATTTCCGGTTATGTAATCACTGTTATTTTATTGTGTTTCTTCATCATGGCATGTAATATCTTGACAAAGAGCTTGGCTACTTCCAGAAATGTTTCTTCAGTTCTAGAAAAATGCTCAACTTTCATACTTGTCTAGGTGAAAGCCTATAAATATAACTAAATTGCAAACCTTTTTTTTCTTCAGACAAATGAGATCTTCATACAGCATAGAAGATACATTCTCTTATCAATTGCCTCTATATTTCACTTTAAAAATTACAGGACTTTATCTGTGGAAAGAGTGCTTTTATCTGTACTGACATTCCTGAGAGATTTTTATGAAGTATCATTATTAAATTTAATAATGAATCAAAAGCCTGTCATAGTGTGTATCACTTACCAGAGGGAGGTTTGCGTTCATTTTCTGGTGTCAAAGGGCAAACAGCATGATGAATATCTTGATGTAATGAACTGTTACGATGTCTTTCACTACCATCTTCACTGGGCCGTCTGCGTGAATGGTACTCTGGAAGGTACATGATATGTCCAGCATTGCCATAGGGTAAATAAGATGGCGTACGAGGACGTGAATCATCCATAGCTTCGCCTGCAGCACCTGCACCCAGTCGAGACTCAGACCTGCTTCTAATGTTGCGTGAACTTGACAAATTACTGGCTGTTTCTTGCTCCTCACATGTATTTAAGGAATTTGGTATAGATCTTGACATTGACCAGTTGTCTCTCCAGTTTGATTCATCTCCAGGCTGAAGGAATTGAGCATCATCAGGGAGTTTACCTTGATAAACTTCTTCAGTGTGGGGACTTTTTCGACCAAGCACTGTGATGGCCCCGGAAACTGAACGCTTAAGTTTCCTTAGGCTGTTAAATTTTTGTGGGAGAATCTCGCCAGAACTTCTCTTTATACGTTTTGCCCAGTTTTCTTTTTTGTCTGTGGTAACAAGCTCTGCTACTGGCTCAGTTTCATTTGGAGAATCCTTATCCCCTTCTTGATTATTTGTGTAGTCTGGAGCTTTAGCAAACATATTGGAACGGGAAGTAAGTTTAGGAGGTGTAGAAAGCCCATCTGACAATACTGGCTGATCACCACTTCCATCAAGACTATTATCGTCAAGGTCTTGAGCAGGTGTCCAGGCTCTTCTTACTTCTTGACGACCTGATGCTACTGGAGAAGATACTGCTAAAGGCCCTGTTGAAGTTTTGTTTTTCTCAGGTGATGTAAGTGGTTCAAATTCATTTGTAGGACCTGGACTTCCTGCATCTCCAGATATACCTGAATCTGCAGATTTCTCTCCTGAACCTCTTGGTGGTGCCGTTGGCCGTGTATATCTTTGAATTCTGGCTTCATCCACAGAGTCTGGCTCTTCACTGCTTCTGCTTTCATCCAAAGCCCCACCATTACGATTTGGACGTTCTAAGCTAAGGGATCTCCAGGCAGCATTAGGACTAAATCTTGGTATTTCAAGTTGTCGTCTTGGCAGTATTGGTCTTAGATTTAAGCTTACCTCACAGTCTTGTCCATCTTGTTCATGATCTAAATATAGACTGCCTGAGTTTTGTCGAGAATGATACCCTCCATCATCTCTTCTTGATGATCCACTCGCACCACTTTCACCATCAGTGCGATTAATTTTTTGACGTTCTATAGCCATAGCAAAATCTTCGACATCTTTCAAAAGTTTTCTACGATCAGCATGACTTTTTATCTCTTGATTCTCAGTTGTACTGACTATTGTTTGCTGAGCATCTCTGCGTGTACTTTGAGTGCGGGTCTGTCGTTTTTCAGCTCGTTCTAATGTTCTTCTTGTATATTCTACAGATTGCCCATTTATATGTACCTCTTCTTGCTGATTCTGTTTAGCAATCTCTTCTTGATTTTTTATTTTATGTAATCCTGTATTTGTTTCACCCTTGCTGCTATTTGGAACATCTGGCTCCATTCCAAAGAAGAAAGTTTTTGGCTGAGGCTCATTGTGAGAAGCACTTATGCCGCTTCTGCTCGAAGGTCTTGAGGTTTGCTTCAATGAAGATTTATCGGATTCTTTAGATTTCCTCGTTAGTGTAGAGGGTTTTTGGTCGTTATCTACAGTTTTCTTTAGATTCTTTGCTGTAGAGAGAAGTTCTGCTTGTATACTTGCCGCCATTTTCTTTCGTTCACTAATTTGAGCCTCTGCCATGTCCCATTCATCCATTACTCTCCTTTCAGATTCTGCATTCCTTTTCTTCATAACTGGTTCGGTTGTGTCCCATTCATCTTTGATGCCTAGCTTCTCATTTTCTTCAGGAATTAAATTGCGATGAGACCCAATTGATGAAGAACGCCTGTGAGATGTTTGCTCACGATATGAATCCAAACGGGATAAGTGCCTGTTACTGGATTGCATAGAGTTATCATGGTTCTCATTTGACCACTGTTTTCTTTCTTCAACTTTTCGCTCTAATGTGCTCATTCTGCGATGACTTCTCTGTTGGTCTCTTTCAAATGTTATGCTTCTCTTTGATTTTCGCTCTTCTGTGTTGCTTTTTCTTGATGAACGCTCGATAGTGCTACTTCGCCTCGATTCAGCTTCATGTGAAAGTGAGCGTCTAGAATCTCTTTCCAGTGTAGACCATAAACGAGGCTCTTGTGGCTGATGTAAATGCGTTAGGCTTGTAGCTGCTACAGGTGAAGTATGTGATACTGGAGATTGTCGCAGCTCATGCTGCAGGCAGTCCAAGCTTCTGGCTCTCTCTCTTAATTCCTCTCTAGGTGATCGTCGAGTTGGTGACATAGCAGAATGTATTTCCTCATTAATTACTCTTGCTCTGTCAGGTTCATCAACTGCAATATGATTCTCCTCAGCAATAAATCGCCGTGTTTCATTCTTTTTGCGGAAAAGTCCAATTTTCCGAACTTTTGGCTTTTGGGTGTCAGGATTTTTGCCATTGGGAGAATTTGATTGTGAAGCCCAGTGTACAGAATATGGATGTGAAACATGGCTTTGTGCCAAAGGGTCTATCATTATATGAGAACGTTCACCATTTTGAGGTAGAGGAATATTTTCATTATTAGCTGGGTGAGGAACCGGTGGCGCTTTATATTTCTTTTTGGATTTGATTCTTCCTTTTGTTGGGGACTCACTGATTATTGTGTGTGGTGGTGAAATAGCAACTGGGGTAGGTGGTGTTGGTCCCCTCAGATCTGGCTCACTGGCATAATTTTTGGAAGGTGGGCGCCCAAATCTCAGTTCATGAATAGAAACGGCCCGTTCATCATTAAAGTAGGGATGGTGTAGTGCAGTCATAGAAGCAGACAATGGTGGTTGCAATGGATGATGTGGATGGTGAATATTGAGGTTGGGTTGCTGAAGGGGCAGAGGTGGTGGAAAGGCAGGATGGTGTGGGGCATGGAATTCACTCATTCTTTTGGCAGTAATTGTGCCTTTGGTTTGAAGAATGTGACCATTTTCAGTTGGCCGTAGCCGTTGTCCTGGTATTCTCTCAGGCAGTACCTAAAAAATGAAAATTGAAATAATTTCAAGATTTTATGTATATATAAATGCACAGATAAGTATACTCCCTATTTTTCTTACAGGTATTATATAGATTGTAGGTACATTTTATATATAAAGTTTTTAAGAGTATTCTAAAAGTAATTTGATTCCTTTTATAAAGTTTTTGATAAATGCTTGACATGCGTAATATGTTAATATAATCAACAATATTATTCATTAAGTATTATATATCACATATAGTAGAAAATAAATGTTCTCACCTTATTTTCAGCAATAACACCATATTTCTTGAGTTTTTTGTGCTCTCTTGGGAAACTTTGTGTCCAGTTGGGTGGTGGTTGCGGTAAAGCTACGTTCCCACTGTTTTGATTCCCCATGATGAAAACTAAAGACTTTAGACTATTTCTGAGTTATTAAAATGGAGAACTCTTCTTGAGGTGAACGAATGTGACTCTTTAATAGCTCAGGATGTCTTTGTTTTGGGTTAGAAAAGAATTCCAAACACGGGACAGTAAGTCTCTGGTGGATTTCACGGAGCCATGCTTTCCGTGTTGTGACGTCACGTAATACCTCACCCTCTTCTTGTTTTCTTCCTGTTTATGTCGTCGGAAGAAATGAGATGATGAGATGCCATTTCCTTTATAATATTTTCTTTGAATCAGCTACTATTTGAACTGTATCTCACTACCTGTTGGGGAAAGACACTCAATGTTAGATGGTGCAGATTAAGTTAATATATTGATAAAGACAAGTTTGGGTGCTGAAAAAAGAGAATGTGGAGAAAGAGGGTGTTGAGGATGTTGGCAGGTTAACTAGAGATGTTGAGATGTTAATGTTATGATGTTGTGGAACGTTCAATATGGATGCTATGGAAGTGTTGAAGTTAGATGTGGAGAAGTCTTAAGTTAGTAAACTGAAAAACTGTTGAGAATGGTTAAGTTAGGACGCTGAGAAATTTTTATTATATGTTAAGTTTGGTCAAGTTGGTATAGTAAGAGACTATTCATTAAGGACCTTAACATTTATTACATCCAAACCTGCAGAACAATAGATGCCATCCTTAGACTCATTAGTTTAAAAGGTCATTCTTGATACTAGACACCAATGCATTAGTTGTTCTTCTCGACATTTTACCATCTTTTAAGAGGTTATTATAGGCCAATTTTCATTGTTCTTTTCTTGCCCAGTGCAAACTTTGACCAATCATTTATCATTTAAAAGAGTCACCTCGTATTCTGATGTGTTTGGATCATGACCAAGAACCTTGTAATAAATAATTGCTTGATTTCTAAATGTCCCATTTAGTAAAGTTTCAATTATTTATTTGTATCCACAATACACTCTTTTTCTTGATATTAATTAGAGAAGAAGTCATCTCAAACTCAGATATTTTAGGACGTTGACCTAACACCAAATAAAAACAATATCTGGCCTCTAAATCCCCTTTCATTGAAGGTTTAGTAATTTTATGTATTAGAAAATAGATTTGGGTACTTAAAAATGCACATCTGTGTTTTCCAGCCTTAATTCCCTAGCCCCAACATGTCTGTCCACCCCCATTCGAATGTTATTCATCGATTATCGCCTTATGGGTCGTATTGCTTTAAGTTTTAGTGTTACTGAATTACTTGTTTGCATATTTTTAACTAGATTTATGATGTATTTCGTTTTGATCGTAAAGATTTGCAGCTAAAATAAAATATATTTAAGAAAGTTTCCCAGATGTTAACTTGAGTTTCTACAGTATATAGATATAAGCAAACATCTGGTACGATTTTTGAAAGTGATGTATGCACTCAAAGAAAATTTTTAGACAGACTGAAAAAAGATTGTATATAAGAAAAAAAAACTGAAAAAGAAATATATACGTAGTTCTGTCATAGATTGCTTCTCGTCAGTTTGATTAAAATTTATTTTGTTCGGAAACAGATGTGATAAGTTTCACACTGGTTTCACAAAGATAACAAAGAATTGGCTTTTACAAAGAACAAAGAAAACAAATAATCGTAAAAATATTTCTTGATGAGACATCTTGATGCACATAAATATTATTCACAGAGCCAATAAATGGCTTGCACACTTATACGTATATGTAAGTACTCACACACACACACACACTTTCCCTTACTAGGGCTTTGTTATCCCTTAATAGATTTTTTCCCTTAAGGAGGGGGTGTTACACAGTAAATACTACTTTCATTACCAACAAATGACACTCACTTACACACATAAACGCACACAAGCAAATATTCACAAGTAATTGCATACGCATATTTTAGTGGGTGTTTGTAATTTCTCTGTCCTATTTTCTAGGAGGGTCAGGGGTTATATGCAACAGTAATGCCATATACAAAATAATTTCTTTAATACCAAATTCAAAATAATTTTTTTTATTGCCAGATACAAAATCATTTATTTTATTTTTTTTATTTTTTAGGTCAAGTTTAGTTCAAGCTACTTTTCAACAAATAATATATCATTTTTTATTTCTTATACTATTAACATTTGGACCATAGACACGCAGGCACTCTCTCAGGCACACAAATTCTGACAGTAATTATAGTAATATTTACCAGTGCCAAGGGTAATGTCACTGTTTTTTACTTTCATTTTTCTTTTAAGTGTTAGTTCAAGAATTCACAAAATGTACCTTAGGTTTGATTTCATTTATTTTAAATTATGATACATATGTACAGTCACACACACACACACACACACACACACACACACACACACACACACACACACACACACACACACACACGCACGCACGCACGCACGCACGCACGCACGCACGCACGCACGCACGCACGCACGCACGCACGCACGCACGCACGCACACACACACACACACACACACACACACACACACACACACACACACACACACACACACACACACACACACACACATACATACATATATATATATATATATATATATATATATATATATATATATATATATATATATATATATATATATATATATATATATATATATATATATATATATATATCATCTGGTGACAAAATATGTTTTATTATCGCAGCTGGATCAATGTCAACCTCCTCGCCCCGCCCCTGTGAGCACCCTCCAAGTGTTCTCCCGCTGAGGTTTTGTTACGTCCCTCCTGTGTTATTGATGATTTTTAGCATCTGCTGTGAATTTTTTGGGGTCGTCCTTTGTTTAAGTCTCTTGAAAAATAAGGAAGAAGAAGAAAATGTACCAACAATAAATTTTTGCTATCAGAAGCTCGAATAGGTTCCCGGTATGGCTAATCATTTTTCAAGTTCATTGACTCTGAAACATGGGGACCGCAGTAGCGCAATGGTTAGAAAGCTCGACTCGGGGGTGGGGATGAACTTGCGATCAAGCCCACCGCAGGGCGTTAGAAAGGGCATCTATCGTTAATTTCTCAACTCCATTCTGTTTATGTCCAACCCCATAATGGGGACTAATAGTGATACATAAGCCGTAGGATTTGATCATTTTGTCAAGTTGTAACACTTCTATACAATATACACACTTCCTCACAGAGGATTCGAACCTAGACCATATATTGGCAGATTTTTCTCTGGAAATGTATTAAAATTTTATATAGTAGAACTGCATATTTTTTATTTTAAGCCAACATAAGTGTGGCCTCAGGCACATGGACGAAAAAATAGAGATATTTTCGTAAATTTTATGGAAAGTAAATTCTGAAGTCAGAGCTTCTACCACTGAGCCGACAGTTCAAAGTAAGAATCGAACTCGGAATTTTGAGCACGTCACAGACTCACGCCTTACTTCAAAATTTATATTCTGAAAAGTCTTAGGTTCGAAACTCATATGGAGTAATGAGTTATTATTATTATTATTATTATTATTATTATTATTATTATTATTATTATTATTATTATTATTATTATTATTATTATTATTATTATTGCTATTATTATTATACGTATCATACAGGTAGTGAAATTAATATTATCATTGACTATAAAAATAATGAGAAAAATGTTAATTATGTAGACTTAATCATTGCCACGTTAGCAAGACTGAGGGAGTACACCTTTGAATGTCTTGAGATTTATGGTGATATAAGTATCTTCAATATTGTCTGTACACACACAAGCACACGCACACGCTTAGTTCAAAAATTCAAATATATGCTACAAAGCCGGTGACATAAATACGTAATCTCACTTATATGGAAAGGGTAAGGGAGTGAGACTTACCATCATTTGAAGCTTGAAGAAAGAGGGGATATGAGGACTGTTTTTAACTACCTTCATGGCTTTGACTGAGTGGACAATAGGAGATATTTTGATATGGCTGGCTATAGAAGCAGAGGTCATAAAATGATTTTTTAGTAACAAAACTTCATTGCAGGATGTAAGGAAGTACTCTTTTAGTGTAAGAATAGTTGATGAGTGGAATTCGCTAAGCAAGGAAGCAGTAAAGGCTAACTGCATTCACAGTTTTAAAGACAAATATTATTAGTATAAAGGAGTAAAAAAAAAAAAATGAAACCGATCCGGAAACGGGGAGTAACATATAGATATATAGATCGATAGATAGATATAGAGAGAAAGGCATAATACAATAATATATATATATATATATATATATATATATATATATATATATATATATATATATATATATTGTAAAAGAGTAAAAGTATTAATATATTTACATTTGTCAGTTTGGCACTGCAGCAACTCATGTATCGGAAAGTTTAAACTTTTTAGTTTTTTTTGTTTTATTTTTTATTTTTTTGTATTATTTGTTCTCCTACTTATGAACGCTCTGTTTAAGTGCATGAGTGAAAGAGAGAAATTGTTCTGAGGGTTCGATGTACCAGACCAGCCTGTGTTTGGAGAAAATGCAAAGCATTACAAGTCTGTTAATGTTTATAGTATAAGTAGTTACAAGTACTTTAAAAGACTACTGTAGCAGAACAGACCTAGTGAAAATTTAAGATTGCATACAATTTACATGTGATATGCAGTATATTCAAGATATCCTTCGGGAATGCATAGATGAGAAAACTAAATACAAAAAACAAACAAAAAATATATGCTCAGTACAATATTCAAGAATTTACTATCAACTACACATCTTACATAAAGAGAGTTGTGACAGCAGATATCGAAATTGCTGGAAAATACTGTTTTTCCCAGATCAACACTGAGTATACAGCACAAAGAACCTCTCGCCATCCTTCAAGTTCACGCCTCAGCGTTTTTATTCTTCGGTCCTAGAAAGAAGACGAATTAACATCGTGTTTTCCAAAAATGTAAAAATGCAGTTAACACTTACATGTGAATGCCAAAAGCGTATCATTGTCCATGCAAAAATTCGGATCTAATAAGTTAAGTATCCCTAGAACCCCTTGTAAAGCTAAATAACCCTGTAAATTGTTGGATTAAGTTTGGCTAAGTGACTTGCCTTGTAAGTATGAATAATCCTAGAGCACCCTGGGGTTACTCTCTTTACAAGACCCGAAAATTCATACATAAACTATCATACTAGCATACAAGGTAACTTTACATCATATAATTTCAGTAAATTATTGTTACTGTGTTGTGTATACAAAAAGTATCATGTTATTTGGTTCCCACATATTATTTAAAAATAAAGTCATTGACAATTTGATACTCCAATTACAGGAGGTATTCGACTTACATCAGAGTTCTGTGCCTGAAACTTTATGTAACCCAAACTTAAGTGTAAGTCGGAACACCTAAATAAATACCTATGCTAATGCAGTAGTAAAGTTTTCTCTCTTTTCCATACATTTCACTATCTCTAATTTTACTTCCATGGTGAACGCTTTCCTTTTCTTTGAAGCAATGCCATCAGAGTCTCCTTCACGCTTGATAGACTCAATAAAGGCCAAAAATTATAAAAAAAAAAAGCAAAATTATCTATGGCAGATGCGTTGCAACCACAAAACATCGTAACTCAATGATATCGTAAACCGAAGACCCCCTGTTAAGACTCATAAAAACTACAGAGTGATTTGCTTACTTCAGATAAGGAACTATTGGGCTCATTATTATATAATCTAAGCATTTATATACATGATATTTTATGATATTTAGAAAAAAATTCAAATGAGATAATGCAAACGAAATTGAAATATTCATAATTGTTCTTAAACAAAACAGATATCATGTTTCATAATAATCTTTAATGCCTCCAAATTTTGACTACTTTTCAAGAGTAGAATTGGGCGGGATGATTTGATGTTAAGTCTTCCTTCAGTTATGGTATTTTTACTATGCCTACATCTATATCGAATATTCTGGCGTATTCGTTATACATCTCTTATCCCTTCACATCTGACAAGTTACAACAATCCCCATCTGTTTCTTTTTGATTTCTCATCATTATTATGACTATTCTAACAGCCAGCATTTCTAATTGTTTATCACTTTTATTTCTGCCTTGTCCTCAAGCTACTGCAATTTTCACTGCCTGTCCCATTATCATACTCATATATTAATAGAAAAAATAAAATCACAAGTGAGATCATTACCTCCAATTTCAAATAAAGTAATTCAAGTTCAGTTATATCTTAAAAATATTATTCATTTTCAAAGCAATCCACCAACTATGTACAATTTCTTAGCCCAACAAACACAGGTTCCCCCAGATACGAGGGCAAGACTACCTCCTCCATGGTACCCTGGGATTTGCAAAACTCGACTAAATTCTTCGTCTGTAGTTTCCTCACACAAAGTGTGGAGTTTTTTGCTTTGACTCAGCCACCTTCCCTAAAAGGGGGATTATGGCTCTTGTATATAGTAAAGTAACTCCTCCCCATATTTTTCCTAAACTCACAAAAATAGATTAAGATATGTAAGGTTTCAAATCTGAGTTAGGTTTGGTTAGCTGGGTTGGGCTGGATTAGGTTGGATAAGTACCCACCACTTCCCACAAAATCGTCATTCCTGAGTAAAACAATAATCAGAATCATTCAAAACACATCGAAACCTTCCAGAAAAAATCAGTTTAGTCCAAAAATAAAAGGGGTGCATAAAATGAATCATTACCAAATATGGGTGTTAATACAGCAGCGTGGTACAATTATAAGTCCGCAGTGTCTCTCGTCTCTTGGGTGAATAATAGCCCTCTGCAAGGTTTTTCTCAGTGTGTTATATCTATATACTATATACATAAGCCATTTTTCCCCTTATAAGGGGAGTGGTTGAGTCAAGACAAAATACTTAAACTCTTTGAGAAGAGAAAATACAAAGGAGGGGATTACCAGTCCCCTTGCTCCAACCCGTTAGGTTAACTTTTATGACACGCAGGGGAACAAGGAAGTATTCTATAAGTAGATGACATGAGCTTTAGACATATATGCCAAAGAATTACTATTAGTTGAGGTTTAAATACGAGTTACAGAGTGGTGCATAAAACGAATCTTAACCCTTAAAATCTACACTAGTTAAAATTATAGTCTTCAGCTAAGCTATCGTAAGTCTCATACACTGGCAAGTGTATTATATGTTATCTTTAGATTATGTTGATGTACGCATATACGCACACACCCAACTCATGACCTGACTTGCGAAAAAGGTAAGTTGACGTTAATTGACAACGGAAAATACGAAGTTAAAAAGAATCTATTTAACACGATGTTTAAATATCTCTTATTTAGAGTAATATTCTAATGTATGCGCTCTATCATATTTAGAGCTTGCTTCGCTAAATGTACTTGTCGAAAATTGCAAAAATAATTTAAAATGTCAGACAAAAATACCTTATCTTGCGTCACCTCCATTGTCGGGTTTGTTTACATCCAAAGAATAAAGTCGGAAGATATTTCTCGCCAAAAAGTCGCTAGAAAAGACGCTAAAGCACCCATTGAATCTCCTGTCCAGACTAGAAGATAATAACACTATTAATATAATTGGAATTATATTGCATCATATAATAAAATATTCCTCTGAATACTTATCAAATATTTTCAGTTCGATTTATAAAGAAATCGAATCTCATTAAGAATTGGGACCTGAATTTTGTATAGGTCCTAATTCTTCAGTTGGGGCATAGTTGAGGTCCGTCATCTTCAGTAGGTCACTGTTGATAAAAGTTAAGCTTATATACTAATCTAACCAAACCTAACCTTTGATAAAAATCAGGTTCCAGTTCTTCATGAGCTTTAAGACGTCAATGCATTAGGTCGAATTCTGCTTCTCTTATGTAGATTATATTAGTATGAATATTATTAGAATTGCATTAATTATATCCTAATATATTTCTGAATTATTATGATATATCATCACCCCACTTTATTCAAGCTTAGGAGTATACGGAGAAATTCTGCGTAGTATCCTCAACAAGCCACAAAGTGGTCAGTAACTGCTATATATAGCGATTAAGTAGCCAAAATATGAGTGCTATTCGCTAGCCATCCAGTAAATCAAATTGTTGCCATTTTAATCTATTAATATTTTACTTCTGATGACGAAAGAGGTCTTGACACTAAAGGGATATGTATTTAGGTAATATACCAATGTAAAATTAAGGAAATATTATTCAAAATTCAATATTCTTATGGATTTTAGAGGTCTGCTTGTGAGATACTCAGAGAAATCGAGACCTCTCTTCGAATGGCACACCCCGATTGGCACATGCGCTTCTCTGCATAAAACCGGGAAGTTTAAATTTAAATATAGATTTTCCATTATTCATCCTCGTGAAAAATATGCATAATTGACTGACTGAACAGAATTTCTGTGATGAAGGTGTAGAAATACTACTACTGCTATTATTATTATTATTATTATTATTATTATTATTATTATTATTATTATTATTATTTTTAACAATAATAATAATAATAATAATAATAATAATAATAATAATAATAATAATAATAATAATAATAATTTATTTTTTTTATTTTTTTTTTTACAGAGATATATAATGATAATACCATCCCATTTTTTTTCTAATACTTTGACTGACAGCTGTATAAAGTAAATCTATATGCAAAGAGGTTAATAAAAACACACACACCATAAAACGCTAACTCATCTGAACTTGCAAACATTATAATATTATACGTGCCGATCTCATATGTTGTTTGCCGTTTTATGTGGCAATACGTGCCGATCTTATATATTAGTATATATATATATATATATATATATATATATATATATATATATATATATATATATATATATATATATATATATATATATATATATATATATATATATATATATTGCTCATGGCAATGAGGCCAATGTTTTTAACTCCCCGTTTCCTGGTCGTTTAATTTCTTACTCACTAATACTTATGATATATCCGTAAAACTATGTATGCATTAGCATTTACTGATTCCTCACGTTGCGATATCCAAGTATGAACTGTTATTGTACTAAAAAAACAATGCTTCCTTAGATCCTGCAAAGAAGTTTTCTTGCGAAGCTTCAAACTATGACCTCTAGTTTTAGAGCCATCTATATCAAAATATCTCTCCCTTCTTCCTCTCTGTCAAAACCATGAAGGGGTTTAAAATCCCGTACCATATCCCTTCCTTTTCAATCTAGCCTCAAGTAACGGTAAGTTTAACTCTTTCACCCTTTGCTAATAACTGATATTATGTATCTCTGTCACCAGATTCTTAGCATGTCTCTAAACTTTTTCCAGTTTATGTAAGTTTTTCAAGTGTAAATTCTGGAATGATGCTCCATGTTCAAGCTTTAGCTTTGAATAAATTATGAAAATGTTTTTGAGCATTTCCTTGTCCATATGTGTGAATACCCAGCCTTATGTTTGCTAAGAAAGCAAATGCTGTATCTACTATACCATTGGTATGCACTTCCAGAGACAAATCTGCAAGTACATCTACCCCTAGATCTCATCGTTCATTTGTATGCACTTCCAGAAACAAATCTGCAAGTACATCTACTCCTAGATCTCAATCGTTCATTTGTATGCACTTCCAGAGACACATTTGCAAGTATTTCTACTCCTAGATATCAATCTTTCGTTTGTATACACTTCCAAAGACAAATCTGCAAGTACATCTACCCTCTAGATCTCAATCGTTCATTTGTATGCACTTCCAGAGACAAATCTGCAAGTAAATCTACCCCTAGACCTCAATCGTTCACAGATTCTTGAGGTTCCTCTCCTAATACTGACAGTCCAGGTATGGACCTTCTTAATATTTTGAAGTATTCAGTCTCACTTGTCACTTGTTTGACCATTCATGCAGACTCTTCAAGTCTTCCTTCTTTGACCTTTAATGTTCTTCTGCTAAATGCCGTGGAGAACTTTGGATAATTCTTAGCTCTCCTTGCAGCATCTCTCCTCTCGGCCTCTCCTCTTTAGTTTAAATACTCAATTCCTGCTCGATTATTATTTTTCCAAACATTTATCTCACCTCTCGTATGCCCTCTTACATTCATTATTGAACTATTTCTCTCTGGCATCTGCCTCCTGGCTAGTACAGTGGTAACACGCTGGCCTGGCATTCGCGAGGTCGATGGATCGCGCCTCGTCCAGGCAAAAGAGTTTAAACTGTTTACTGGGGAGGTTACTGCTGTTGCTTGGCACCACCGTGAGGCGGTTGGGGCCTGTGCTGGCTGGTGACCGCTCTACGGGTCCTCCATGACCCGTCCCACCCATCCTTGGGTGGAGAATCTAAAACAAAAACATCTCTGGCATCAATAATTCTTTTCTTGAGGAGAAATGGTATGCAACAGGTAACTATCATTCCATATCCCTCCCAACAGATTTCGTACATATAGGGGTTTGTTGTTAAAAATGGTCACCCAGTCAATACCAGCAAAATGATAATGTAATTCTTTTCTAATCACCTTTGGAATACTTTTTACTCATTTCCTTCTGGTTCCCACTTTTTTCAGGCTGGACATCCTCAATGCCACTATTCCATCAACAACACTCACTTGTCACTTTTTCCAATAGGTGGCTCATACGGATCATGTAAAGAAGAGTAACCCCGGAGTCCTCCAAAGTTATTCATATTTTACAAGGCCAGTTACATAACCTAACAGTTTGCAGGGTTATTTAGCTTTGCATGGGGTTCTTAGGGTTACCTAGCAATTTATAAGGTTATATAATTTTACATGGGGTTCTGGGGGTCATTCACCTTTACTTGATTCGCTGATATGCAACTTGACAATATGAGATGACACGTGCATTGAACGTTAGAAAGTTTTCGATATAAGTATAGATGTATGCATTTGTACTATTATAAGGCAATTAACATTTTTTTAACACTCAACATCTTTTATAATACAGTAATAAAGTTATTTTATATTTAACTATTTCGCTACAATACCATAAAAAAAAATTAATCCATATTAGTAAAAAAAAAAAAAAAAAAAAAAAAAACCTGCTTAATAATGTGTTAAAATGACAAAAATAATTCCCAAAATACTTTGTAAATTCTACTGGAATTAACATAATTAACTGTTAATATTTGAAGTAATTCTTATTTCTGGCCGATGAGTCACTGTCAGCTGGGTTGAGGCTCTGTCAACTTACGTCAAAAACGCGAAAAAGAGACAGAGAAGGATTTAATTCAACTCATGTTTTTATAGTGTTATTTGAGATTGTGCTAGCTTGGAGACTGTGAACCTCTCTATTTATTATCATGTGTGTGCACGTGGCTTAAAGAGTTAATTAAAATAACCCTGATTTTTGTCTAGGGAAATTAGGACAAAAATTACAGAGGTACTTAACATTTTAGGGTCAATTTGTTGTTAGAAACGAGTATCTTAGATATCTTTTTTTTATATCAATAATTCATCCTGTCTCATTTTGGAAGTAAATTTTATATATATTTTGGTTTTTTTTATATATTCTGAATGAATATGACCCTGAAAACCGTCGGAATATAAACATTAACCTAACTTAACCTAACCTATTTAAATAAAAAAATATAGTAATTTACGACTGTTTTCAAGGTTACATTAAAAAAAAAATAATAATTATATGAAAATTGTCGCAAATTACAATTTTCAAGGTCTGGTTAGGTTAGGTTAGATTAATTTAGGTTAATTTTCGAGGTCATATTCTGTCAAAATACTTAAAAAAATCTTGAGAAAAATAAAAATTTCACCTCCAAAATGTGACGGGTGAACTTGTAAAAATATAATATATTTTGTAAAGATTACTAACCCCCAGAACCCCACATCAAGATAAATAACCCCATAAATTATAATGTGATTGGCCTTGTGAACATGAATAACCCTAAACCACTGTGGGGTTACTTTTATTTACAAGATCCAGTAATTCATAAGAAAAAAATATTAGGTATAATTTACTTCACCCCGAGTTGAGAAAGATGATGATTTGATATATGACTTCTTTTTTTTTACTTTGACACCCCTAACGAGTTGATGGGAACATCGAAAAGCTAATTTTTTTACTTTCACACTCTCAAAAGGATCATATTTGCCATTATATTCCATGAGAAATTTTAATGTTTTAATGAATTTGTTGCTACTTTTTGTGATATCTTTAATTCCTCTCAACATCAGTAATGGGTGAAAATTTGAAAGTTTTGGTTTTGGGGGTGAAAAAATCCCCAGAAGTAGCAATATTCAGTGGAAATTAAATTACAAGAGGTTATATTTATTTTCACGCCCTATATAGGAAAACCATATCACGAGGTTTATAATATTAGGTGTGGTTTGGTAGAGGGGGCTGTGGTAACCGTTGGAAAGCGGCTAACATGAGTTTGACCCTACATAAGGGCATTAGGAAGGTCATCCAGCCTTAATTTCCCAGCTCCAGGATGCCTGTGGCCACTCACATTCGAATTGAGGCTAGTTGTGACATAGAGTGGTGTATTTAATTTGGGTTGATAAGATTAGACAAATTATTGCAGCCTAAGTTAGGAAACGAGTTAATTATTATTATTATTATTATTATTATTATTTTAGACGTTTTCAACGTATTGTGTTTTCCTTTCGCATTCGCTATATAATATATTGAAAAACTCGTCAAAAAACACTGGCAAACCGTAATGTCATTTATAATTATATCATTTATCAACTTCTTGGGGGAAATTATGAAAAAATCCACCAATTTCTGAGTGAAATATAAAAAAAAATGTTCAGAGAATATTAAAAGAAAAAAACAGGAAAACGATGATATTAATTATGGACTATTGTCCTAATATTAACCTAATATTGAAATACATCTCAAAATTTATTGCTCCTCAACCCCAAGTTAACTAATCTAACAAGCTTAACCAAACCTAATATTACTGTCAATAATGTACATGAAAAACCACTCTGGATTTAACCTGCAAAATAAATTATGTACTCTAGGCAGCGTGTATATGCTAAGGGGATCTTGGAGGCAAAGACCCCCAATTAGGAAATTAAAACCTTGTGATAGTAGTTTCATTATATGGTTAGATTAGTTAGGAAGACCTGGGGGCAGAACCTTCTGCCAGGAATTATAGTTTTGTCATTTAATTTTGCTGTGTTGTGAACATTCATATTCAAGTACCTCTGTAATTACAGTTGTGTGTTGATTTTCCCCCAATCTGCCTCCCCACATTATTGATTGGAGCGCATGCACTCATATGCACTCTTTACTTCTCTTATTTAGATTGTCATTTATTGCTTGTTTCTAATTTTACCTGACATTTATTCTGCTTTTTCTCCTATACCTATTCTAGAATTTGTCTCTCAAATCCTTTGCTCCTCTATTCATTATTATATAATTTCTCTTTGGTATTAATTATTCCTATACTACACTTATATTTGGCATGCAACAGCTGACTATACTCTTATATTCCTTACAAAAGATATCGTACATCTGCACACGTATGTTGTTGAATATGGTCTCTCAGTCAGCACCTGCAATTTGATTGCTAATCCTCTTGTAATTTCCCTTTGGATAGTTTTTCCTACTCTCCTTCTACTCAGGCAAAACATCCCTGATGATATACTGTTAACAACACCCAGTGTTAATTTTTTCCAATCTGTGGTTCATATGCAGTGTACCCATATCCAACACATTATATGTGAATAATAGATCAAGCTGTGATGCCATTGGATTTTTTTATTTATGAGTTTGTCACTGGGATGGGCAATTAAAATTTCCCTCATCGGGCCTGGGTGTATACAGAGGAATGCATGGTTGGATTTTTTTTTTTTCCTTTCCAGTCATGTATGTGGTGTATATTTTGTATATATGACATAATACTATAAGAGATTAAGAAAAATTACCACTTCCTTATTATGAGAGTTATCAAGGGAAATCCTATTCAGTCTTTGTATAGGTGATTCTTTTTCCCCTCAAAAAAGAATTGAGGTTATTAGAAGAAATAATCCAGTGCATATGTGTTCTTTATTGTATATATATTTTCGTTTTAACAGAACACACCATGGCAGAAGGAGACTCTACAGATGACTTACAAACTCTCATACGGGCAGACGACTTAGAGGGAATAAACGAAGACAATGTCGTTCTAACTACCGCGCCTCCGTCTCTACTGAGAGACCAGCCTTCTCCTTGGTACCTTCCTCTACATTGCACTTTGTTGGTTTTGGTCACTACAGCTTTAATTGTCATACTTCCAGTGTACTTAGAGGTGAGAAGGATAGTTATTTAAGTTATGTGCATTTTTAGTAAGTATGTATTGTTTTTATATACGTGTACAGTATGCTTTAGTTGGTTATATATTAGTATGATATATCGTCTATTCTTCTTCAATAAATCAAGTTTTATATGCAATCAGTTACAGAAGAGCAACAGTCTACAACCAGCTAGGCTAGTTTTACATTCTAATTCTGTTTTTGTTTTTTCAGGCAGTTAACGTTGCTGGAGATGCTTATTCGGTCCTCATCTTTTCGTCCATTTTCACCGCCCTACCTGTAATTTTATACATCCAGTTGCGATACAGTTATTTCTGCCAGTTCATGCGACTGGGACCGTCCTCGCCCATCACTGTCCTCAAGACAGGAATGTTTCACGGTCTGTCCTCTCTTATGATACTGTATTCATTAGACAGGAAGCGAGTATTGTGTCATACTCAAGAACCATTGATGGCACTAGTAGTCATGTATATGATTATCATTTACTTCTTCTACAGAGGACCAGGTACTGTAACAGCTCTTTTCCTGGGTGAAAACAGTAGACTGTGCAGAGGCACTTTGTAAAAAATGACTGATGAATTTCATATATTTCCTTGTTTTTGGATCTTGTAAAGAAATTAACCCCAGGGTTCTGTATGGTTATTCCCATTTATAAGGTAAAGCCATCTAACCTAACCCAACCAAGCCCAGGTTAGCACAGCCCAACCCAACCCAAACCATGCCAGCCACATCCCAGCCCAGCCCTATCCAAGCGAACCTTGCATAGCAATTTACAGGGTTATTTAACTTTACAAGATCTAACATTTTTTGCTTTTATACAAGCCGTTGCAGTAAGTTTTTTTATTTGTGTGTCCTTTCTACATTTCAGAGCTCAGTTCACCTAAAATGTTCAGTTTGTGCGGTGTATTAGGAGGTTTGTTTCTAGCTATGGACTTTCAGCTGAATAACCTGTACATGTGCCACGGACACACGAGAGTTTCCCCAGAAGATGATGGCAGTACTTGGAGTACGCAGGCACATGCCTTGTGGACAATTGTGTATGCTGCAGCTCTCTTTCTATTCACGCTCTCGTGGTTACTGTTGGAGAAAGAGGTGGTCACCAAGAAGGTACAGCAACATATTAATAATTAGTACATTCATATACACATACATACATGCATATATACATATACAGTGGCTCAGTCTCCCTTGTAAGGGAGTGGCCAAGTCAAAGCACACTTCCACCGGAAGATAATATACATTGATTATTCCTCTTAGGTCATATGAGGAGTGACTTGGGTATAGTGGTAGTTATTACTATTATGAATGGCTTTTGTATCCCTCATGTCAGGTTTTGTATCATTATATAAACTCATATATTTTATATTCCAGTACAACCTGTTAGCAATGATAGTTTGAGAAATAAAGAAAATGGCTTGTTGACATGGAAATAAACGTGAAATATTTTCTTTCTGTTAATTTTGTATCTCTTAAGTCAGTCATATCGTTCATTTTAGTATAATGTGCAGTGTTGATGCTGACTTATATGCTGATTTGGATATAAATTGAAATTTTCAGCCCGGCACTGGTGGCATGAGCTATGTAAGTACAGTATCAAGTGGAATGATATCAAATCCTGGAGGGGATTCTGAAGCTCTGTTAACTAATGCAGGTGACTCGATTGGGGTATCCTTACCTTGCTCTTCCAATGCTAAGTGGGGCATCCATATGGTGTGGTTTTTATTAGCATCCTTCGTCACTATCATGATGCTCTTTTGGACCGATTTTTTCACCGCCCTTGGGAAGGTGTGATACTATATATTTCAGTATATTCTTTTTTTTTCTACTTTTATCATCATATGTATTTGCAGTATTAAAAATGATTTAATGAGTATTTGATTTAGATGTGTCTTCTCAAATGAAGTCCTCAGATTTAAATAGAATTAACAATGGGGTCCATCTTTTTAGGTAGCATGCAATGTCAGAGTCATTATTGCAAAGTATAATGTCACTGTAGTTATGCATGTTTAGATTTTGATATCTTTTCATTTATATAAAAACATGAAATAGAGGCCGATGTTGAGGAAGTATTCTTAACATTGTTGTGTTATTTTTTTTTGTCCAATTTCTTACACTCCAGGCTGGTTCTCCCCAAGAATTTGTGAAACTTACTTCCGGTGGTTTGCGATGCCACTTCCACTGGGGAGGAGAATGCGGTCCAACTGCCATGTATGGTTGGCTCTTCGTTATCCTTCACGTAGCTTTTATTATGTTGCTGGGCAGAGTGGTAACGGCAGTACGGTCTGTTATATTCGCTCTATCTGTGGGTTGCATTGCTTTGCCCCTCCAAGCATTGTGGTGGTCACTTTTTACAACTGGTGGCACTTATGGAATGAGATGGTATCCACAGGTTAGTGATTTTTTTTTTCCATAAAAGGGGGAAGTACATATCAGTAAATATCTCTTATCTATCTGTATACAAGACCAATATTCCCATCTTATAAAGGGAGATGGCTTACTCATAGCATAATACCTGGACTCTTTGAGGGAGGAATATACAAAGGAGGGGATTCCCAGTTCCCTCACTCCGCCCTATTTAAATAACTTTTACAACATGCAGGGGAACATAGAGGAAGTATTCGTGTCTTCCTCACTCCATAACTGTACTTTCAAATCTGTCTTTTATTTTACACATAAGTAATTTTTATTTATAATATGTCTTATCTCGTTAAACTTTTGAGTGGAACGACTAATTCTAGATCAGTTGCTTGAGCACTCGATGCATGATGGCCTGGAATATACTGATAAGAATAACATAGTCTTGATGGATGGCATAGAGACATAGAAAAATACACTCTTCATTCTTCAGTGCTTCTTTTATTAACTCTTGAAACTTATTTGTTTTTTATTTAGATGTGCAAGAAGCCCACTAAATATTTTTGATCTGATAGAGACTAGCAACCCCCTGTACATTGAATATCCCATAAATTGTTAGGATCTTAGGTTGGGTTAACTTCAGTTAATGCCAACTTGGAGGGTGCTAATATTTGTCTTATTGTTAGTATCAATTTACAGTACTGTATTCCTTTTAATCTCTATTAAAATCATCACCAGTCTTATAGATAAATAATCTCAAAATGGAATTATCTTTTTATTTTTAGGTAACAGGCGAACTTATCTTCAGTCTTCTAGGGCTGCCTATTATGATAGCCTGTCTATGTTTCTGGAGCCATGTTGATATGAAGGATAAGCAACGCTCTAACAACTTCCTCCTTACTGGCTCTTCGTAATGCTTGCGTGTTTTCTGGAGTTACTATTGATGACTTGCCGAAACTTTCCCAGAATATTTGGCATTTATTTCATGTAAGTACCGAACATCGAGGAATATTACTGTGTGTAACTACTTAAGTTTGTGTGAATGTTCATTATAATTGTTTTCAGAATGTTAGGGAAAACAGTGCATACTTCTGCATAAATAATGTCCCAAATTCTGGTCATCTGTTGGGAATGGATTGGAAACAAGTTCATTGACTAGTTTATTGGGACATTATTTTCATATTGTATATTTTTATTATATATTTAAGGTGTTCAGAAACTATCATTTGAGATAGAATCTCATTTTTTTTATGACAAGTTAATATTATATCAAATCTTTTATGGAACGAAATTCTAGTCCTCGCTAACAATCATCAGCTGTTTACTATATTTATGGGTTTCTGTGAAATCCTGGCAAAACAACACGGTATATGTGAGAGTGGACTGAATACGTCACTGACGAATATCTTTTGTTATGAGTACAGTAGTTTTGTAGCAATGATGATGCTGTGGTATTAAGGGTGTTACTGGTACTAGGAAAGTTACCAACTAGTAGAATATATAAAATAATTCAGTTGTGTCGTAAAAATGTTAACCTTATTTGGATTTTCATTCTATGTAAGAGTATATTTGGTACGAAAGCTAGTAAGGGAAATGGTGTGTGGTTTTGACGATGGAGAATTTAGTTCACGAAGTTTTATTATACAAGGGGTCCCATTTTATATCGGGGTTCCATTCCTGACAACTGACTTAAACCGGATTTCGATATAAGTCTGAAAACACCTAAATTCGAACCTAGGTCCCCCACCAATGCTAAAAATAAATACTCTATAATATAGAAAAATAATCTAAGTTCTTAATCTAATACAGTACAATAGAACAGTCAGAGTACACTATACAGCATTGCTTACCTTTACTACTGTAGTTGGTTTGCAACTGGATGACTAGAATGTCGGAAAATTGATTTATTAATAATTTGTTAATTATTTATTGGTCACTGATGTAACGGCGGAATGACTTAACTCGGAGTGACTTAAAACAGGGACCCCCTGCTATGAAGGCATAATGAAACAATGGAGTGTTGAGATTTTTCTAAGTACAGTACTGTATATTTGTCCATCCTTGGAGCAACTGAAGATGGACTCATATACTGCTTCGTAGCAGCTTCTTTTCATTTGTGTGTCACATGTTTTGTACAAGAATTTCACTATCTAAATCTTATATTCATTTCATTTAAAAGTCCATTGAATGAGAATTGTTAATATAGCAATACCGGAAAAATACTTATTTTTACCATCGATTTTCCTGAGTGTCTCTTTGTGAAAGGATAGGCTGTGAGTGATTGTAAAATGATTTGACTGATATATTTAGCCATTATTTTCATCTTACCTGGCCAAAGAGTATAATTGCAATACGATATTGTATAAAATATATTTTTTCTAGTCAGTTTAGTAGAAAATGTTATGCAGGGGAGTGTTGCAATGGTCATATTCGTGATAATGAAAAATTTGTTGTAAGTCGTTTCATTATTGTGAATATTTATATTTCCAAAACTTATTTTGAGTGAATGTAGGCGTATGTAAAATTCATAATGTAATGTTAATGCTTTGAATTATCCTTGTAGTAACAGGAATACTTTCTTTATGATGACAAGTAATTATTATGTCTATCTGTCTGTATACAAACACTATAGTTCCCCTTATAAGGGGGGTGGCTGAGTCAAAGCAAAAAACTTGATTCTTTGTGGGAGGAAAATACAGAAGAGAGGATTCCTAGTTCCCTTCGCTTTACCCCATTTAGTTGACTTGTATTACATGCAGGGGAACAGGGAGAGGATATTCTTGCCCCCTCTCCCAGGAGGATATTTTTGCTGTGTGGCTTATGGCTGCTAGAACATTATTAGGATCATGTAAAAGAAGAGTAACCCCAGGGTGCTCTAGGGTTATTCATAGTTAAAAGGCAAATCTCCTAACTTAACCTAATCTAACCTAACCTAACCCAATCAAACTAATCCAACATAACTCAGTCAAACTAACCTAACCTATCCTGACCTTACCAAGCCTAACCTAACAATATATTTAGGTTTACATGATATTACTAAAAAAAACATGAAATAGTGTCGATTTGTCATTAGTAGAAACTGTAAAGCAAATTGCTAAGTTATGCAAGACTAGTTTACTAATTGATATCATGTGAAATCCTGTAGCATGAGATTGTTAAGATCATTTTACACAAAAGGCAAACAAATAGTAGAAGATCCTTGTCCACTTGCCCTCTGGATGACCCAAGAAGGATGGTGGGAAGGAATTGTTATAGCCCTTTATCCCCAAGGAGCTAATAGGAGTGACAGATGTATGTGTGACTTTTCAGTGAATGAGTGCTTTGACCTGGCCACTCCCTTACATGGGGGATCACGGCCATTGTGTATGTATGTATGAATATTACAACATACAGACCTGAATCATGCAGTTTATACTGTAGTTTCAATATAAATTTTTGTTGCCATAGGTTTCTTAGTGTGTCAGTGAAACAGCTGAATCTATTAATATAACAAAAGTTACACTGTAGGTATTAAAGAGGAATGAGAAAATTGAATATATTTGTTGTAATTTTATTATTTTTGGTGTATTAAATACTTATAGTAGATATGAGGTCGTCAGATATTGTATTTGTACTTATTTCACTAATAAGCACTCATGTATATGCGACTATCTTTGGGTTGGTTAACGGTGTCAGTCTTCCAGATCTGAACAAAAAGTAGTTTCATAAAGACAGATCGAGTTCATTTGTGGTATTTTTGGGATATTCTGGGAATGACGGTGTGGTTTCTTTTTCACTACTCGTCATGCTGTACGCGAGTTTTATTTCATAAGCAGAACATATCGCGTATCTAATAGTCTATTGTAGTTAATGTAACACAGCAAATAGGTGTTGAATGCAGGTAATGTAATGAGAAAATATGTATGTATCAAAGTTATTACTTTTAGTTAATGAAGAATTATTAATATAATATGAAGCATTTAAGTATATGAGTGGTTCTCAACTTGGGGGCCACAAGAAGAATTTAAGGGCCTGTTGTTTGGCAAGAAAAAAATGTTAGGGACAGAGGGATTATTACCCCTCTGCACCCCTATCCTTGTATGTCACCTATTATGACATGCAGTTTATAAATTTGAAATGGTTTTTCCTATTCCGCCACTGATGTATACATACATGTCACCATATCCTTCTAAAGTTAGTAAGATGGCTTAAACAGCAATAAAAGTACATGTTTATTTCTTTTATCATTCTTTGGCCATTCTCACCTCTTGAAGCAGTTGTTTTGATAAACTTTGTATTTTATGTGTCATAAGTAGTCTCCATGACTGGGAGTGGACACAGACAGGTTGGAGCAGAGGGATTAAGACTGGTTACCATTCATAATGCCCCGTGATGGGCTCGAACCCATGTTAGTTGCAAAAAAGGCTGGAAAAAGAAAGATATCAGATCCCCTTCTCATTTTAATCTTCGATTGTCACATGCTAGAAATATGAAGACATAAATATTCCTCCTACTCCCGTGAATGTTAATACACGTTTGATATTATTTTTTGCAGGATTAAACTTTACCCAGCACTTACTCATTTACCGTATATTGTGCTCACTATATAATTTAGATTAATATCCTTTGTGATTTCTCCTTTTCATACTTCTTAACTGTGTCTGTACTTATAAACTTCTTGCATGTGAATAATCATGTTTATAGATTTGTTTGCATGTTGATTTGTAAATTATCTGTTTATAGTGTATTTCAGTATGGAGTATATCTTTCAGCAGCTAATTTAAGCAAAAAGGTTACATTATTTTTTTTCTCAAATGTATACTTGTTAGTGTCCAGTATATTGGCAAGGCTTTGTATATAAGTAATGCACTGCAGTTCTGTGGGATGAAAAGTATGTGCAGGATTGCAAAAGATAGCACGTTTTGCTCCTTCAGTCAAGACTTTGTGTTTTGGGTAAGTTTTTACAGTTAAGTTTTCTTTTCTCATTCTCTGGAGTGCCATTGGCGATTTATTTTCTGTCCAGTTATATTATTTAGAGAAGGTCACAGTATCTAATTGTGTTGTTATTCATGGACTATGTAATAGTCCATTATATTTCCCCTTATGTGTTATAGTAATAGTATGGGACCACGGTGGCCCAGTAGTTAGAATACTCGACTCACGAGGTGACAACCGCAGTCGAGCCCACTGCAGGGGTTAGGAAGCGTATCCTGCCTTAATTCCTTAGCCGTTCACCCTCATAATGAGGCTTTATAATGAGCCACAAAATGTAAAACTGCGATACAGCATTTGCTGTTTCTAACTAGATTTTTCCTAAATATTTTATCAAGCCATACTTTTGAGGCATTACTGATGATTCTTAACGGAATTTGGTTTCCCACTTACATCATACTGGGTTTGGATTCTGTTTCAGCAATTGCCATACATAATCTTATGTTTTTCAGTCACCGATTTGGTTTCCCAATTTCATCATACTGAGTTTGGATTCTCTTCCAGCAATTGCCATACATAATGGATATGGATTCGGTTTTAATCTTATATTCTTTTCTATCAGCTGGATGGCAGATGTTGGTGGATTTTCTTAGCCTTTTCTTTCTATAGAAAAAAATTTAGCCTTGTATCTTTTTTGTTTCCTCCATCGCTTACTACTAACCTCTTTTCCTAAATTTGCAGAATTGTTGCATGCATGTATTTTGGATATCTTATATTTTATGGAGTACTTTATGTCACATTGTACAGAAGACCTATCCTAACTTGAGTTTATTACCATCCCTTGACCACCATCTGCTTGTATGTACAATTTTCAAGTATCTAAATTTGTTTGCTTTCTCAGGTACTGTACCTTTTAACCTTACTTTCAGCTTTCTCAGCCCATAAACTAAACTTTTTTTTTTCCCATCAGTTCATAGCATCCTTTTCCAACTTCTTTCAATACCCCCATTCCCACGTCTGTAGGTCGGGGTAACTTCCACCCCTTACATAACCTACCAAACTCATTCACAAGCCATTTTAGTTTTGCTTAGGATGCTGTCCCTACTGCCATGTCATCTGCAAATAGCAATTTGTTTACTTCCCAGCTCTTACCTTCCTTTTCCATACTGACTCAGGATTGGATAATGTTTTATCCAATAACAGCAAAATGCACTTTTTATGTTTCTTTTCTACCAATTTTTACGTTTGTCTTATTATCATGACAGTATCTTTATTCCATTTACTAAGTTTTTGCTCCTCCATACTTCGATAGAACTTCCAAGATTGCACTCCAATCCACCCTTTTATATGACTTTTTTAGTTATAAATTCAACCTACAGAAACGTACCTCAAAATAGTTCTCACACCTCTCCTTTAAGTGTAAACAACTTGATTTTCCTCACTTTGATATATGCTCATCCCGTGCTGTTATTCCCAACCCAGTGCCTCTCTGCTGCTAATCATCCTTCACAGGAAGATTTTGCCCATAAACCATGTCAGGAATATTCAATTAATCCCCCATATGATACTCAGATCAGTACAATTTGTCTCCTTTGTCCTAGTACAAGTAAACGATACATGTACGATGCTAGGTATAATTTCCTTCTGGCATGTACGATGCCAGGTATAATTTCCTACTGACAACAGACTGTAAACAGCCTGCACAAACAATTAATTCACCATCTTATTCCCTCTGCACCAACTTCGTAGCAGTTTTATCCTAATAAGTCAGCGTTCACTTTTCTTCAGTGCCCGTAATTCTCTCTCCATGTTTCAGATTGAGTATTACTTTAATTTCAATACAATATATCAATACAATTATTA
The DNA here is from genome assembly GCA_037179515.1 of Halocaridina rubra. NCBI lineage: Eukaryota > Metazoa > Arthropoda > Malacostraca > Decapoda > Atyidae > Halocaridina > Halocaridina rubra. Next base: position 57,516 of record JAXCGZ010019217.1, read on the forward strand.
TCTTCCATGTATAGCATATCTTCAATATATTTGCCTTACCTCCTTATCTGTGCTTGGAATGTTGTTCAATAACCCAACAGCCCATGTCATAAATTCCCAATCTGCCCTCCCCAGTATTACTATTCCGCTTATACTTTTTCATAAAAACGATGTTTATTTCCACCATACATTCTTTGGTAGATGTTCTATTTTCTGTACTAATCAGCACATTAACTATTTACTTTATCTCCACTCATTGTATAAAAGCACGTGTATAGTTCCTAAGTATCCATTTTATTTAATGTGCCCAAAAAAGAACAGAAAAATTTTAACTGAACCCTAAAATGTAACAGAGTTCCTACACATTATCAAAAGCACCCACCAACAGGAGCATTGGTAGTGTTGTTGCTTTGAGACCGATCCCAAGGGCACCTTATTTTATAATTCCTTCTTTTATCACACCAGTCCATCAACTTCTTGCTTCCACCACCCACACCCGTTTAAAAATTCTTAATGGTATCTTCATTCCACACTGATCCGAGTTCAGACTTCTTAAATTCGCATTCATGCTCAACAGGTGCCACTTATCTTTTACTGTAGAGTATACGCTTTATTTTCAATATCTTCATTACCCGTTTTATTGCTTTTTTGACACCCTCCTTTTTCTTCCCTCGCCTTGATACTTCATTTTTATCATAAAATAGTTAAATATATTTGTGACTGTAGCTCACAAATATAACTACACTATTCTATTTATCATTTCTTTACTCGCAAGCACATAGTTAAGTAATAATGCGAGTCCTTTTACCTTATCCAAGTAAAATATATTTATCTCTTCTATCCAATCCTTTTCTCTGTCAAGCACACCAAAATTTCCAGTTATACCCTCAAACTCACCACATTTGCCTCCAGTCTCATCATTTGGTATCATTTTCTTAGACTTAAAATCCAAGTTTTCATTTAGTTTTACCCGTAAATTATTCTCTCTTTAATGGGTTTTCGTTAAATGGTACACAGGTACCATAAGCGATCAGTTCTTCAATAATTACTTGTAACTTCACCCACATTAATCTTTCAGTAATTTATATCCAATACTGTACTTAATATTTCATCATATAATAGTACTGCTGCTTCTTTCTAGGTCATCTGTTGTTGAATTCTAAGCTTTCCTTAATATCTCCCATATATGTCCTGCCGTGCCTGTAAGGAGGTCCAAGACATCTTATTTTGTGCAGTAATTATTCCTTCAAGCTCTAACATCATTTCATCATTACACATTCACCTATGAAAATGTTGCAGCAGAACATTCTTCTATCACTATATATTCACGTTTTCCCTTGTGCAAAAATTGCTTATGTATGCAAACACATCACTTGCTTCCTACTATATACAGCTCAAATTCTTCTTCAGCTTTTATACGGGGTCACTGTTTTCATGCAGCCTTCATCTACGTCTCTCACTTGTGATGTTGGTATCCAGGCCCTTTTCTCATATGCGGCTCAAATAAGGGTAAAATATCATCTCCACCAGTAAGAATATCTAAGTTCTTACCTTCAGTATGTTATCTTTGTCTTGCATATTTTACTGCAGACATTTTTTATTAAACATGTTTCTACAAAGCCATATTGTATTGCTTATCAGACAATGTCAATGATTAAAATCCAGTTAGTACTACCTGATCCTGGGCTTTCCCACAGAGCACTCAGGGAGGTTATGTTGTTGGCTTATGTGGTAGTGTATGGTGCAGTCTTCCATAGGGTTTTATTGTATGATGTGACATCATACAATAATGATTAAGCCATCCCACCTCTTCTGATAGCTCAGAAGGGCCGGGTGGTGCCCACATCAGAGCCTGGCCAGGTGAACTTTTCTTCATTAAGGGAGGATTTGGAAGGAAGGATTGGAAAGTTTTGCATGCAACTGTGTTGTCAATTAGTGACTAGAAGGCAAGGCGAGTTAATCGTGTCTGGATATGTTTGCAGAGGCTTGTTTGGGGTGGGCGAGAAGGAAGAGATGACAGTATATGCATTTGGTATAGTGTTGTTTTAATGTTCTCTGGTGTGCATGGGTGCTTTGCCATGTAGTGTGGTGGGTGGAGTTGGTTTGCAGAGGCTGCGGAAAGTACTTATTCAACTGATTTTCTCTTTGATCTTCTTTACTATTTATTATAACTCCAACTTTAGTAAGCTCCACAAGGCTTCATTCTCGACTTGTCTCCCCATTACATATTTAAGACCAACAGAAATCACTCCAGTAAACATACCAAGATTTCCCGACAACTTTCTCTTTACAGGAATTATTCTTGATATATGGCCCCTTGGAAAGATCTGCCAAATTATTTGAGTAGGTTTACCAACCATTTACTGTCCAAAGGAAGTGTTGCATTGGAATTGCATCTTATATATGTAACATTGTTGAAATATTTTTTTTAGCATTACTTCACATGTGAATTATCTGACGAGGAAATACTAAAGGGCTGGAAAACCAGCTCAGAAGGCCTTTCATGTGTACAACATAAGTAAAAATGTGTCGTGGAGGTTAAGTTCATAATGAATTTATTGTTTCAAGAATTATAACTATTTTAATTAACGAATGCCTTATTATATTTCGAAGAATCTTTCAAACACGTGTTTAGACTTTTCCATTCAGTTATTTTACCTTAAAGGCAACAAAATAAAAAAAAAATAAAAAAACGGAGTTCCATGAAGATCCTCACCCAATTACTATTGACCATTCAGAAAGAAAAATAAATCAGGGCCTTGTCGTCCTTCCAAACTTATTTTTTTCTCCCCATTTATATCACTGTACATATAATTCATCTGCCCTTTTTTTTCATTTGCACTATATTCACTACTCGTATTTATACTTTTTTTTTTTTTTTAATTTCTGTAATATAATAAGTTGAATTCACATGAATTATCACATGTCTGTAAGTCTTGACTAGTCTACAAGAACATCCCTGACGCTGCTGCTAGACATAAAAAGTGAAAAAGTCAAGGAATGCTTTAAAAATATCCATGCTGAGATATCAACTGGTACGTGCCAAACAATATAGTGGAACTATAACCAAAATTCCATCATTGCCAATATTCAACATACCTTTCAATACCCATCAGCTCAATCACCGGGACATACCACGCTGGAATAATGCAAGATCAACAATGTGCATACAAGCCTACAGTACTTGTATGTTAAGAAAAAAGCTTTACGTTACCAGGTAAAGATACAAATATTGAAGAAAAAGACGTCACTTTTGTCTTCGCACGTTAAATTTGAGCCTCGGACACAGAAGTGCTTTATGCAGCAGCAGCCAGGGATAGTGTTGTGCTACAAACACCAGTCATCTTCAGAGCTGATCCAAGGTGCTCTCATATGATGGTAAGTATCACATGACAGCACGAGGTCCAGCCAATTCGAAAAAATTGCCGTTTGTATCACCGCCTGGCAACCTGGTGGGCAAGAGATGCTTATCTTTAACTGTGGCAAGGTCTCTCTTCGTCTCACAGACAACTGACGACGAGGCCTGCGGCACGGTTAAAGAGCTTATTCTCTTCCCCAAGTTCCAGGCTGGAGGGAGTAATGATTGTAAGGCGTCGCAAGGAAAGTCACGGTGGGTCAGGAGGAACATTTACTCTGAAATGCACATTTACTCTTGGCACATTCATACAATTAAAAAAAAAAATAGATACAAAATGGCAGCGATACGATGTACCACTGCCATTACTATCATAATCTCTGTCGCTACCTTCACTTATCACAAAGGGCGTCACGTATTGCCAAGGAATGCAATTTTATGCGCCGATCTGACTCAAGCTGGAACCATAGAGCTAGTGCAGTAAACAGAAATTTCCACTCTCTCTAGTATACATTTTTATTTTTTATACATAAACTGGTAATACACAGAGTTGACAGAGCATCATCAAGATATAAAAAAATTACTCAGAAACATAATTCCTAGTTTCAAAAGATATATCAAAATCCTGCCAGGCGTACCAACAGCTATGGAGGAGTAAAGTCATAATCCATGCACCGTTACTTAAGGCTTATGGTTCCAGCTAGATTCAGGTCCAACAACCACTCAAGTCGCTCTGGTAACGACAACTCGTGGTAATTATACGTACAACACCTGGTCACTTAGGACTTTTGAGTTTTGAAAGACTCATACACTAAGCAGAATGTCTAAATAATTACAAAAAAAGAAACATGAAACTAAAACAAAAAGTAACCCTCAACATTTGTTCTCTAGCAAGTTGTAATGATTAGGGGGGAAAAAAATTACAATGCATATCACACTTTTGACAATCATTATACAGATATCTCTCCTATAGAGACCAACATAACTATATCACACAGATAAAAGAAAGGAGAGAGAGCTATATAAGTGGAAACAGTCACACATAATTCAACTGGACATGATATTGTTTATCACAAAAGTTCATATCTGTTTTTATTGACAGATTCAAATACATTTTTTCCATACTCACAGCAGGCCTCACGTTAACACTACACACATTCCGAGATCCTCTAAGACAGCAGGCACACGAGGCTGTTTTACGAAGACTACGCACACACGCCGAGAGCCTCGCTTACGAATTTTCATGCACTCATTGGCTCTGGAAAAAACGTCACAATTTGACAGGCCCACTAAAATATGTTCAAGCACACTGTGGGGGGGCTTCATCCTATAAATTCACCTGCTCCCGTGGCCTCACACGGTAGTTTCACACTGGCTTAACACTTATCACGAGCGACTTTTTTTTTTTTTTTTTTTTTTTTACTTGTACACCATCAACGAGCATCAGTTATCCACTTAGCCAAGGTACAAGTCTAATCGTCACTGATGTCAGGGTTTTTTTTTTTTTCCCAATTTTATGAAGTTTTCCACCACACACATCACTTTAGTCCCCAGTGTCAATATTTCAGTCACCAGTTGATATAGTTTTTTAGTCACTTGACTTGTGTGTTCCCTTCCATACGTGGTCCACTTTTTAATCCTTGTATCCAACATGTACATTTTTCATAATTAGGAAAAACTTTCTGTTCTCCCCCAAAATAAAGTTGTTTTTAAAGGAAGCACAACCCGCACTATTATTACTATTAACTTGACAAAGTTTATAGCTCATTTTTTGAGCATTTGGAAAATACTCTTGGGTCTTATGTTCACAAATAATGTGCTCAGAATTCTGCAATCATGCATACTGTTACAAAACCATTAAATACTCCATGCTAGCAAATAAACTAATTTTCAATAAAAATTACAGAAGAAACAAAAATGAAACTGGATAAATTACGGTTGTCAGATGAACAATGTCATTTGTGAACATGTGCATACAGTTTAAAAACCAGAATAGGTTCATACAATAACAAAGAAAACTTTTATAACATAAACTGGATGAATCCATTTGGGCATTCACCCAAACTACATATTATAAACTACTACAAAAGAATGGTTCTCAACCATCTGTACATCACCCGCTAGGATGTACACAATCTTGAGTAATTTATAATTTTAATTTTTCTGTACCTTTACTTCTTGCTATGCAGATGATGGAGGCAAAATTCAACTGCTATAAAATTGACAATATATATATATATATATATATATATATATATATATATATATATATATATATATATATATATATATATATATATATATATATATATATATATATATATATATATATATAGTCCCTCAATTCACACTATTAATTGGTTCCTCCACATACCATGTAAGTTAAAATCGCCTACAGTCAAAACCTTATATAAATGTTTCTATACTTAGCATATAATCTATTTCCAACCTCCTGTATATATTGAATTATGCGTAGATTACTGCACTGTACATAAACTTTGCCAAATACAATTATAATTTATGTTAAAGCAGTACTGTGGTTGTTATAATGTATTTTTGGGGGGTAAAGTTTTACGAAATTGTCTTTTATTCCTAATACTGTATTTTCGCACCGTGGTAGTCAAAACTGCACTATTTAAAACTGTAAGATGAGGGACTAATATATATATATATATATATATATATATATATATATATATATATATATATATATATATATATATATATATATATATATATATATATATATATATATATATATATATATATATATAGTTTTTGTCTTTATTCGACTTCAAGTGGGTCCAACAATCACTGGCTGAGAATCACTCTACTACAAGCTTTGTCACTACTTAAGTCAATTAACAAATTCTTGTTACAAAATAAATTCATTCATACAGATTGGCTTAGTTACAATGTACAGTAATCACACAGCACTCACACTTACATCGGCACTCTTACGAGTATACTAATGCACTCTACAACGAGCACACGATATGGCCAAACTTTCTGCCAACACAGCCTTTCATAAGACAAAAGAGAAAAAAAATGGCCAAGACTTAGTCATATGTATAATAAGTTATATGACCAAAATAGTCATTGATGGCAATATAGTGCAAGATCTAGAAATAATAAAAGTATTTTGATTTATTACCCAAATACTTCATAAAGGAAAACAATTTGGTTGTCAAGTCAATTAAAAAATAAGTTGCAGTACTTCTTGTCAAAAGATAATTTTAACACTAATAGAAGCATAGGAGGAAATTGATCAAAATCAATATAAATAAATATTCAAATATGAAATTATCTAACTTCCAATCAGTTTCATATAATCTTAATTATTTCTGGATCATGTAACAGTATAAAAAATATTGTAGATGTACAAGTCAATATACCATACTTATCAAAAACATAATAAATGAGCAATTAATTTCAAAAATATGTGTATCAATCATTCAGAAAACCATGAAAAAAAAATTAACAAAATGATTGATATATAAATGACATTTTCATATCAAGAAATTACATATTCGCAAAAAAAACACTTATTTGTAAGCTTTTCAGTACTTACATATTTTCACATTACTCATGTATTTCTTCACATAATTAAACACCTCTTTCAAAAAAAAGTCCCAAGTCATTTAATACAAATGATGAATACAATCTGAAAAAACTGTTCAAATACTGGTTATTTTCCAAAACAATTATCAAGCAATTTATTGATGATAAGTCATAAAAAAAAAAAGTTATACTGTATATATACAAGGAAGAAATGTAGTACAGTATATGTCAAAGTCACTATATCATTCTCTCTTCCTAAGTTTTGAAATAAACAGCTTTGCATTTTCTCCACCGCCAACCAAATACATTCCTTTGACCTTGGGTATACTATAACCTCTTACCTCATCTAATCTACGTCACAAAAAGAGTTCTCCATCGCTACACCTCACGGACAATCCTCAACCTATCACAGTCGCATCGTCAAGTCTACTGACAAAAAAAAAACACTCTTACGCCATTCTCACTACTTCCTGACTAATAAGAATTATATTAACTTTTACACAAAAAAGCAGCTTTTTTTCTTATATCACTATAATACATTATTTGGCTACAGGTATTTCACATCTTGAAGCAAAAAGAAAGAAACTAGATTTAAGGGAATAAAGAAAAAAATTGGGAATACACTGTACAGCACTTGATACAAATACTTAAAATAAACACAGAGAAAGTATGAAGTAGAGCTCAAAATAAACACAGAGAAATTAAGAATAAGAGCTAAATCACAAGAAAATTGCATCCCAGTGTTTTAATTCACACGAAAACTATGAGACACCAACACCAACACCAACAGATAATCTTTCATCTTTTTGTAACACAAAATTTCATAATTTCTGGTATTATTCCAACCAAATCAGACTGAAAGGTAGAAAACGCGATGTTCGTTTGGAAACCATAAAGATAACTCCGTGAAAGAGAATCGACTCTTTCAACGAGCCAGAACTTAAAAAAAGTTACGTCTCGTAGGTATAAATTTGAGGCGCAATATGACATTAAGATCCAGAAAAGAGGAGAAACCAAGAGAAGTTAAACTTAAATCATACTCAAAAGAATAAGTAAATCTCCTTTTCACTCCAAGACCATCTGATTACGCGACTAGGAAGCCCAATCAGCTATGGGCGAACGAATCCGATCGAGAGGGCGCTACAACTCCAATACATTTCGGGCGCTGTGACGCCCAGACGGTAAACACAAACTTCTACCAAAAATACACATGGGTACATAAACCCAAATTATAAGAATTTAACACAGCAACTTTTTATCAAAGAATATTCATAATATTTGGATCAGGGAAAGATAAACGACCCCCAGAAAATTAATTAACCTTGTAAATTATCAGGTTAGGTTAGCTTAATGCCTAACCTAACCATTTATGGGGTTATATAATAAACTGCGAGTTGCAAATCTATACCCGATGCTAATATTCAATATGTAAAAAAATCGCTCTTCAGAAGTTGCTCCGCAAGATCTAGTCTAGGAAACAAAAGGGGTACTGTTGTACGGCACAAACGGAAACATATCGAAGGAACTTTCACGGTATTTAACCGTTTTTGAATTGGCTCACACACATTCCTAGCTGTCAAAAAAAGGTTACAAACCATGAAAAATAATACAAAAAAATTCAATTCAGACAGTAACCAGGATATAGTAAATATATAAAAACTTACATAACTATGTGGAGTTCATTTTTTTTTCTTTCATAAATACTAGGACAATATCAAAAAGCAAATCTTCAGAATAGCTTTAGCATAAATATTTTAAGTATTTTTTTCTTTTCAAAAATTCTATAAAGGATTACTGTAAAAGTGTACCTATCATTCAACTCAATGAAAATCAGAGGAAGGATGGAGTCAAAAAGTGATAGGAAAAAAAATTATGAAATTTGGCAAACTATTCCTCTCACGGAAAATAATGACCTGAATTTTCTTTACAAACATCCATCTCGTAAGTGATGAAAAACTTACATTTTTTCCATTTCTTTGAGAAAAATGCTTGAGAAATGGTTACAAAACTTATAATAATGCTATTCTGCTTCATGATACAATACCAAAACAATAAATCTGTTGTTATTACTTATTTGCCAATATATATTTTCTGCATGCATTAATTCCTCAAAATATTCCTATACATGGAATGCGTACATGCAAAGGATCATAATGTGCCAAAAAAGTACAACTATATGATCAATTTCCTATAACTTTCTGATTAAAATTCACAAATCTTCTGTGATCTATTTGGAAGAGAAGAAATTCACCGAGTCATGCGTACCCCACTTTGAGAATATTTGCAGTAAATAACACTACACAGTTTTTTCTTCTGAAATATACCAAATATGGATATTTGCATACAAATGCAAGCATATTTGGAATACCACATCCAAGTGCTGTATTAACAAAACATTCAGGTTTCCTGGTATGTATATTCAAAGTGCTATATTACTGATTTAAAAAAAATTCATGTGCAAGTCAGCATGCATGCTTCTCAACAACTTTGAAAAGATGTCATCCCAAACTCTATTTACATTTAAACTTTTGAATTTTTATTGTTGACTATTATATGTTCCATCTCTCATTCTTACATGCATTACAAATGCATCTGCTATTTCAGTTAATTTGGAGCTTCAAGGACTTAAATACACACTCTAAACTTAGTACTCAAAATAGGAAATCATAGAGCGCTGAATTTGTCTTACAGAGAACATGAGCTACGAATAGATCTAGTCTTCTTTACAATTAAAAGCTAGAATCTAGGATAGACAGCCAACTACTTGAACATTGCCTCAGATCATTCAAATGCAATTTAGTTCCAGCTAAATTTTTGTGTCTCTTCCACAGCAATGAATCAATTTGAAGTACTTGTATCAATTTAAGCTGTATATTGGTGCACAGCTCCTACACACAATTTTGCTACATTTTTTTTTTTAAATCTAGGTCTGAGATCCTTTCTATTTTTGAAGTATTTATATTAATTATATCAGCATTCCATTTAATATAACTCATAGGTATCTGCTCCAAAGTGGTTTTTTAATATTTCAGAACAGCTTCATAATTTTCCCCCTCTCTGTATTATACCTCCTTTTTCTCTCTTTTACCAATTATACAGCATCATATACTTCCCTCCCTAAAAAATTCTAACACTACTCATTTTATTATTCATGCAATGATTATTATTTGCTCGACATATAATTTTCAAGTCTTTTATCAAGCTAAACTTCTTTTCCTTTCCCTTTGTAGTATACCCTCTCTTTAATCAAATAATTTCAATACTGGCACAATGTTCTTGCTTTACTTGTTTTGGCAAAAATACATTTTGTTATATGCATCAAAATGCATGCAGACTTACACATGTTACCTGGTGTTGTACAGACAGCACATAATTTAATCAATAAAAAAAGCCAGAGAATATTAGTGCGTCATTTTCACAATCAATGATGAAAGTAAATGCTAATACACCATCTTTATAATGTAGGGGTTTCAAAAAACTGTAAATACAAAATTGCAGTTTTAAAGAAATACAGAGAGTAAACTTAAATAATGAAACTAAATATCAAGGAATCATTATCAAGAACTCACGATAGATACAGAAACGGTCAAAACTTATGCTTAGCAACTTTTCCACTGATATGCTTAATTCCAATTTCTACAAGAACAAAAAGAGCTACATCTTTTGACAGGGTTGAAAACATTTGAGCTCTTACAAATTTCTGGCTTCCGAACAATGTATTTCAATGCAGTCGCCATATAATTCCTGGAGGTCGTGCATCTCTTGAGAATGCGTTCGCATTGGGAATGGTTCCTGTTAGAAGTTAAAACCTCCTTGTGGAGGAGCACCTGCCTCTGGGTTGAACTGGAACTGCTGCCCAGACTCGTCCACGGAGGGAGCGACCTTGGAATCCTCCTCCTCGCCTCCAAAGTAATGCTCTATGATCTCGAATGCCTTTTGGTAAATCTCCAAATTTTCATGACTTTGCAAGAACTCGATCTTATCCAATCCTGCAACGAACACAGAAATACAGTACATGCATCCATATACATATACAATAGCCGCAATCCCCCTTGTAATGGGGGTGGTTGAGTCACAGCTCACATTCATCAGAACCAAGTATACCTCGATCACTCTCTTAGCTTCTTTGGGATAAAGGTTTGCCACTATCCCCTCCCCATCACCCAGATGGGTCACCGACAGGGTAAGTGGGCAAGGTTCTTTTGCCGTGATGCCCAACAGCCAAATATGGTTTACAAGATATGTAGGTACCAAAAAATATACTAATTAAAAACTAAACTACCAATTGAAAGAAAAAACTATACTTCACCTACCATAGCATTCCTCCACCAAAACGGCATATGGGTTGACTCCGAAAGTTGTTTTGGCCTCTTGTTCTCCCAGCTGAAGGATATTCTGAATGCCATTGAGAGCCACTTGAACTATCTTTGTATCCATTCCAGTCAACAGATCACAGAGAGGCGGTATGCAGCCCTGTTCTACGAGATATCTAATTTGTGCGGGCGTCCCTCCTGAAGTGGCATTGGTGATGGCCCAAGCAGCCTCTTTTCTGGTCTTAAATTCAGCCTTTCCAAGAATTTCAATGAGAACTGGGAAGATGTTAGCATCTATGACAGCCTGAATCTGTAAAATAGTTGTCTGTATTGTAAGAAATGTATCAGAATCTATCCCATTCTCTATATTCTAGATAGTAGCTAAATTTCTCCTTGTAAGGGGGGTTGCCAAGTCCAAGAACGCTCATTCAGCATGAGCCATGACACACCTCTATCCTCTTGGCTCCTTGGGGATAATATTAATATATAATTAAAGATTGACTACAATAGCTCTCTTCCGGTAACTTCCTACAGCCACCATGCTTGATTATGAGACTGTAACATCAAGCAACTTATTCTGCTTTTCCCGTCAGGGATCGCCAGAGCAGATTAATCGTTTCCATATTGCCCTATCTCCTGAATCCCCTTTCCTCACACCACACACCCTCGTGTCCTCCCTCACCAAATTCACAAACCTCCTTTTTTAAGACAGAAACTTACATAACATAAAACGTTCATTTTACGTATATCAGCATACGTATTTTAGTTACCACAATGAAAACTGCTTAAGTGAGCTTGGATACTCACTGATACTGGGTACACAGTTTAATCAAAATTCGTCTTAAAATTTGCTCTAAAAGAAGTAATGGTAAAACCAAATCTCAAAACAGTTATAGTCAAAAGCAATTAGTGCAAGAGATCACAGAATAATCTATATAAAGACAATCTTTTAAGTACATTATCTGAGAGGATTCCAATCTTCAAAGATTAACATACAAGAGCATCTCCATAAAGTTGATTAAATTTCACTCAAAAATACGATGAAATAATAATACTGCAATTAATACACAGAAAAATGAGCAAATTATTACCGAATACCAATAACTTTTTCTAAATTTGAAGTCTACAAACGAGTTAAATCATCTCCATAAAGTAACAATTTCCTCATGATATCAAGTGAGTGCAATAACAGATCACCATACCTGAGAGCGATTGCCAGCAGTAATGTTTGATATAGTCCAGCAAGCCTCTTTCCGAATAGATTCCTTAGGCGATGATAGCAAGTGGAGTAGACAAGGTAAAGCTGAGCAGTTTAGAATGACCTGAAATGGTAAAACATAAAACATATAGTTAATAACAACCAAAGACAATATATGCAACGGTGGGATAATATAGCAAATGATAATAGCGATAAGGGGATATAGGAACAGGTTACACAAGACAGGAATAGGTGGAAAAAGCTAGCAAGAAACAGCTGCCCCATATAATAATGGGTTACAGCTCAAAACAAAGAATATCTAAACAATGGTTATATACACTAATTAAAAATAAAAAGGAGGAGAATTTTAAGGTACAAGTATCATCCTCTATCATGAAATAAAAATGATAAAGATAAAAAATAAGTTCCTCAAAAAACCCATTAATAGTCAACCAAAACAAAAACCTGTTTTCACAAACTGTTCAGAGCTCCAACCTTACCGTCTTTAAATTTATTACTATTTTTTTTTCACAGTCACTCCTACATTCCACTTCTTACATAGCAAATAAACTCTACAATTACTTAAACACTTTGCTGTTATATGACCATATTTCTCTATATATTCAATAGCCATAATCCCCCTTATAAGAGGAGGTGAAGGAGTCGAAGCAAAACACTCGACTTTCTGGGAGAAAAATACAAAGGAGAGGATATCCAGTAACCTCGTTCCACCCCATTTACTTGACTTTTACGGCATGCACATGACCGAATAGGGCAGAGTTCTATGCAATAAAGGTACCAGTTACCTTCTCCATCATTCTTGCTACTTCGCTCAACATCCTTTTTGCATTTCTCTTATGCCACCATTCTTACACATATTACAAAACCATGATATATCATAAACCTAAAGCTAACCTTTACCAAAACACACTCACTTCCTTCTACTAAACAAACATGAATAGAATTATTAGCGAAAAATAACACTGTCTAGATTAGAGTAAAATCTTCACTCACTTCCTTCTATTACACAGACTTGAAGAGAATTATTAGCAAAATATAACATAGTCTTGATTAGCGTAAAATCTTCACTAGTTCTCTTCTACACAGACATAAAGAGAATTATATTAAAAAATAACATTGTTTTGATTAGCACACAATAACCTAGCACTTCCTTCTCTTACACAGATATAATATGAATAATTGGAAAAAGAAACACTATCTTAACTACCATAACGTCTTCACATATAACAGATAGCATACCTGTGTCTGGACATCATCTCCTGTAACGATATTGCCAACTGCTCTTAAAGCGGCTGCAACAACACTATGTTGGTTGAACCTGTCAAAAAGTATCACCAGAAATTAATTAAGAAGAAAAAAAAAACAGCCACTGAAAAGGTAGTGCCCATAAAGATACTAAAATTATGCTTTAAGAGAACTTATAGTTACAGAAAAATGCATTATAAGAATGTCCAATACTTTTACTGAGGGACATCTATGACTACTGCGCCCTTGGGAATCATCACGAATCACAGAACAACCTAAAAGACACACAGCTCCCTTTATACTCTTGGTATTATAAACTGAAACTCCACTGTCCATTCTTAAAGCGTGTGTTAGTACTTTTTACTCATTACCACAGTACAGTATATTTACTGTGCTCAGAGCTACTACAAAGAAACATGGAAACTTAGAAGAGATGGGTGAAGTCTTGAACAAGATCAAAAAAGCTGTCCCAAAGTCAACAATACAGAACACAATAATTATTATTATTATTAATATTACTTTTATTATCATCATAATTATTACAAGTCCAGCAGGAAAACGTCAAAGACAAAAAAAAACATATGGCTCCGGTGGGGGGAAGCAACTTGGTGTCAAAACGGAAGAGAGAAGATAGAAAAATATAAAATTATATAAAATCGTACATCTCAGAACTGCAATATTAGCAAGATATTGTCTGAATTTTTAGGTGAAATGTTACAAAAGGATTTGTGATATATGGTTCTTCACTTTGTCTGCTAAAGTGACATAAAGGACACCCTATGCGATTTCCAAAAAGGTTAAAAGCAGAACTTTTTCTTCCACGAGAGTTCATAGTTATGGCTAAGCAAGTCACAAAAAGTTGCTATAAGTTTTTCAAAAAGGGTTGACAAAGGCATACTTCAAAGATGTATAATATGTCTACATACAAAAGCCATAATCCCTGTCAAAAGGTGGATGGTTGTGTCAAAGCAACAACCTTGACTCTCTGTGAGTAGAAAATACAGAGTAGGGGATTCAAATTCACTCACTGCCCCATTTAGTGGATTTTTACAACATGCAGGGGAACTCCGAAGAAGTAATTTTAACCCCGCCCCTAAAAAATAAGTCTATTGCCCTCAAAGTGTTTTGCAGATGCAGTTATGCAATCTTATATGGTACTATATTATATGTCACAATAAAAAATTTATTTATAACAATAACTTAATTGATATGAACAAGTGTTGCCATTCCCAAAAAACTTACCATATCAATACCTATATACAAGAAGCATATTTAAATTTTTCTACTCACATCAATAATTCAACAAGTCTACGGCACACTCCTGCATCGATAACAGCTTGAATTTTTTCATTGGGTCCATCACTTAAATAACTAAGCGCCCAGCTAGCGTCAGCTAAGACATCGGCATCGCTGTGGAAGAGGAGTCGCGACAAGACTGGCAGGCAAGGGGACACGCGAGAAAACTCTGGAGGTGGGTTTTTTCCACGACACAAGTTACTCAAAGCCCATACGGCATTACGGGTCATCGACAGTCGAGTGGACTTGCTAAGTAATCTGTTAAAGATATACATAATTTTGATATGAAATGGAGACAACACATAAAAAATTAAATATTCTTGAGGAAATTTAAGCACGTTTATGTATGTGGAGTAAGTATAAAGTTTCCATAAAATGATCTTGTCAGTGGAAACTGGATTTAATTAGCCATTATATCCAAACAAAAATAATGAGTACTGGACTGTTAACAAGAAATAATTATAATAAGCAAATTAAAGTTTCATGTTTCATTGTGCAAACAAACTATTTTTTTTTTATAAGTATGACACCTGGACAGGCAAGAAAAACAATGAGACAAAGGAAAAGTAGAAGTTAAAAGACAAGCCAAAAATAAGAGAATGATTCACTATAGAAAAATTAAGGCTGAAGTATAGTTAAAGTAGTAAAGACTTACAAACATAGTTTAAATCTTACTGTAAAAGTGGAATAAGAATATTCTCCGATAACACATAATCTCGACAGTCAGGCGAGTCTCCAGCAATATTTCCCAAAGCCCAGACAGCCTGTTCTTGGACATCTTCAAAATCTGAGCTCAGTAGACGAATGAAAATGGGAACAGCACCGGCTTCTATAACGATCCTGGTTTGAGCACTCGTGCCCGAAGCTATGTTAGTTAACGCCCATGCAGCTTCAAACTTTGCAGAGAAAAAAAAAATTTCAGAAACAGACAATAACCAGATATGACTGTCTTCAAAGTACTTATAGATATATAAACCTCAACTCAAAAAATACACCCAATTTCATCCAATATTTCAACATTCTATTTTCTAAATATTGTAAGCTATAAATAACACTGACCTCTTACCATACAGTTTAAAATGGTAGGAAAAGGCCCGAAAAAAGAAAACAAGGCAAAATATATGAAGAACTTGTTAATATAGTGACCTCCATTGGTCACTTCCTCAAAGCAATTTGAAAGAGTGACAAGCTGAGGTCATGTAATTGAAAAGTACAGTGGTGACCCCAACCCAAGAACAAAATTTTGAACAAATTTTGACCCCAACCCACGAACAAAAACCAACCCACAAACACACGAGTTGGCCAAGCCACCACGTATCCCACTCGCCCGCTCTCAGTTCTGCATTGGTGCCCGTGCTGTGTGGTTCGTTCCGGATCTGTTCATAATTCTTGCTTTATTTTCCATTGCTTTACCTTTCAAATAGCCCTTATTATGGTTCCTAAGAAAGTTAAAATTGTTAGTGATATTGGGGGACTCTCCTTCCAAAAATTAGTCCCCATCCTCCTCTTCCACCACCATCCACAGATGCCAGCAACAATCATCCACAAAGGTAAATACAGTACTGTTTCTTACCTACACTGTTATTTTTTTACCTACAATATGTACTCTATCCTACTGTATTTGTTATTAGTGGGAGAATGTGACAACTTTTTCTAAGTGTTGGACTTTGCTATTTTATACTGGATATCAACTAGTTGGCTGCCGCATATACTGTACACCTAAATAGGTTCATGTTTTACTATAGTAGAGTAAAATTCCTTTCTATTTTTAATGTAATTATCCTTTTAAAGATGAAATACGTGAAACCTGTATTATATTTCATGTTTTTAGTGACTAAAAAAATTTGAAATGAATATTAATTGCAACCAGGTACGGATTAATTGAATTTACATGCTTTTCAATGGGAAAAATAAATCCAACCCACGAACAATCCAACCTAAGAACAGGTTTTGGGAACGGATTCAGTTCGTAGGTTGGGGTCACCACTGTACTTCGTGACCTCAACTGGATACCTCCTCAAAGTACTTGAAAAGGTGAACAGTTGAGGTTACGAAATTAAAAAAAGTACTTCATTACCTTAACTGGTCACTTTTGGCACTATGAGAGGGTGACCACCTTAGGTACAAAATTAACAAGTAGTTCATATATTTTTCCATTTGTTTTCTTTGGCAGGCCTTTTTCTACAATCATATATTATGATACTGTGATTACCTGCAACGTGCAATTGCCATCTCTCTGGAGGAACTCGACGAATTTTGGAACAATTCCCGTCTGAATGACCTCGTCAATAGGTGGGTTAGGTTCGCGAGATAATAGTTTACGGAACTTCTGTGTGGCATTTAGCTGAGCTTCCAAGTCGTCACTGTATAAGGCTTGCACCATTTCCTGAGTAATTAGACTCCCACCAACCAGACCTCCTTGCTGGTTACTTTCCTGAGAAATGAAGAGAAACTCAGTTTTGATGGCTAAAAAGTAGCTGATAAAACTCAGATTAGTGAATTCTAAGGATACAAAATAGCTGATGAAATCCCAATTAATGCATTTTATGGCTACAAAGTAGCTGATAACACTCTGATTAATTCTATGGCTATAAAGTGGCTGATAAGCCCCAGCCTGATGACTGACAATTCTCATGTAATGCTATATGTAACACATTGCCAATAAATTGTGAAGTAATACATAAATGACCTGCAACATATAAAACAAGGGAATTTCATGATACAATACACCAATTATGCATACTGTACCTGGTTCATAGATACTTCTACAGCTTCGTCATCTATCGCAGCACCTATGTCGTTGACGTTTCGCCTTTTAGCGAGCTGCTGCTCGCGTTTCTGTTTCCTAAGCTGTACTCCCTCTTCTTCTCTTCTCCTTCTCATCTCCGCAGAATCAAGCCCTTGGTTTTTATACCTATACTTGTGCTGTGATGGGCCTGACATCTGCAAGAGAAGTCCTAGTGGATTAGATTCTTGCAAATTAATCAAATCTCATTACAATTTCAATAGAATGAGTGAGTACAGCTTCTAAATTTTAAGCTGCTATCAAATATCACTTCTGGCAAGTGTCAAGGCACAAAATTTATGCTTTTGTTGAGTGTAAATACAGCTGGTTAGGAGAATCTTGTTTTAACCCATACCCGGATTTGTCTCGAGACCTAAAATTCCCTTATAAAGATTTTCATACTGGTAAAATGCCAGGGCCTCATAAAGACAATTTTCTTTGCCCGTTCTGGTGTCACGCTCATAAGAAAAATATATACTGTATATAAATAAATAAATAAAATCAATAATAAGCTTACTTATAAACATATAAAGATCTGTTATCTGATTTATTAGTCACTGATTTGTGAAATACAGCTGTAGAGAACAATAAGAACTGTAGATAAAATATCAGCTAAAGAACATTCATATGGACTGATGGCTAATCTTGAAGAAGAAATATTTTTCTCAATCTTTGCTTCTGTTAAAGCTTCCTATACATAACAATATTCAGCAGAACTGTTGAATTTTAACTTTACCTGTGTATTCAGCCAACTCTCAGAAAATCTATGCGTACAGTATGTACCTAATACCACAAAACTAACTCCAACAAAAGCAGCAACATGGATAGTTTAATTTTTTTTCACATGTGCTTAGTAAGGACATTGTATTTTAATAAGCATATTTATGCTTATTAGGATAAGCACTTTTTGTACATCAAAAACTGCAGTAGAACAGTGCTTAGAGCACTTGATTTGAAAGGTGTCAAACCCGCACTTAACCCCATCGCAGGGTATTACGGGAGACATCCGGCATTGTTCTTTCTAGTCTAGTGTCCACCCTCATACTAATGGGGATTAATAATAAAACATATTAAAAAAAACAATCTGTTAACCAAAATTCAGTAACACTGAATTTCACATCTTTTTTTTGTCTTGAGGTTTAACCCATTTCTGTATGGGGTCACTGTTTCTGGCGAGCCTTTTCCACTTTTCCGTCTTCTCTATGTCCCTTATCTCACGTATCATTCGCTATTGTGCCTTTCTTCGACAATAAAAATGAGAATGCATATACAATTTTTGATCTTCCTTGCTAATATTCCTAACATTAATGGTTCCAATATTGATATCATACATTCATTTCTTCAGTTCAAGCATTTTCAAGGATCCCAGAAGAATAAACATACAACAAGACAAGCTGGATTGCTTCTTTCTGGTCATTGCAGGAGTTCAGTCATTGTATAAAATTAATCTTGAGGGCTTAAGTAAGAGGCTTTTCTATTAAAAATTTACAACTGAGGTTTTTAAAAGTTAAAAAATTATTATTACTGCATTAAATTTATTGTTTTTACTGCTTGAGCTAAATAATATGAATAAAAAGCCTTCATTTAATATTATATATTGATGAGGACAAGCCAGAGAGATACTAGTTAACTTTCGTAAACTAATACTGTTATTAGTTTACAACAGGACCTTTTTTACTGGCTGAACAGCCAGTGATACTGCTTGAGGCAATAGAGAATATTGATAAATATTCACTTTCACACAACTATGGGCTGAAAACGCTCAATGCTTAGAGCACTCCGCTCGAAAAGAGAAAAGAGATGCACCCATGTTTGATCTCGTCGTAAGGGATTAGGAAGGGCATCCAGCCTTAGTTCCTCAGCTCTAACTTGTTTGTGTCTACTATATATGAATGGGGGTTAATAATGACACAGAAAATGGAAAACAACTTCCCACGGATCCACTTAACAATTCCATCTACCTAGAGTGAGGGTATCTTGATCAGTCCTCGTGGTAATTCCTTACTAGTAAATTCTCTACTAAATTCTACAACAAAACCAGAAAAATAGCAAATTCTACAAATAGAAAAAAAATAACAATAAATTTTCCTATTCCAATTTGGAATAATTCAACACCTTAACAGTATCAGATTCGCCCTAACCCTCATGAACAATCTCCAATCGGAATCATCGCATAATGCAATAACCTTCCAATAGCCATAAAACGAATAACCTTCTGTCAATCGACGTCTTATTTACACCGATCGACACTGAAGAGGTGTCGAGTGGCCTAAATTTTAGTTCGGATTACTTTTCACCATCTGCGTTTTATGCTGCTAAAATTTCTCACAATTCTTGACCGCCAGTAATAACCTTATTGGAAATATCGCTCAAATCGACGATATAAGGAGAGGCAAGAAAAGAAAATATCGCAGGAAATGACATTTGCCTTTTAACATGACGGGCTGACGGATGCCCCCTTCAAGGCCGGCCATTAAATGTCCTACTTCAAGGTCTTTCGGACATTTTTCGTGTCTTAAATACCATTCAACATTTAGTCCGAGTTTCGACGAGGTTAAATATACTCTACCTTTTCGTTTTTCAGCTGAACGAACGTAAATTTAAGGAAAATAAGAGACTTTGTTTTTGTCTTCCACTCCCTACAGACCTCCTTGCAGTTGTCTCACTGATGTTTCGGGAGTCTATAATTCTGGAGTTTATAGCTCTCGCGTCTATAGTTCCAGTAATAGTCTATTGACACTTTCTCTTCGAAAGTAATATGCAACTTGATTTCATGATTAATATGAATATTTCTTATTAAAGCTATGCATTGAATTATTTCTTAAGCTATGTTAAGTCTCTGAATGGAATTCAGAATTTTATTTCAACGATAAAACATTAATTTTCATTCCTATCTCACATTTCCTTTACTAATCTTATATGTATTTTCGCTTTCTAATTAGCACAAATGTTCCCTCTTAAAAAACATATTATGGAAGTTTATTCAGGCTATACTGAAATTCTAAAAGCAATATAATATTTTGATTCGGCGATAAAACATAAATTAGTCATCCTTCATATTGAAACGAAAATATTATTCCATTAAAGATCTAACACTATACATACAGGAGGAAAAGCTTCAAATCCTTTTAAGAATATAGTTTTCTATATATGATTGTGGTTGAAACATATGTTTCCCTTTTACTTATAACACTTTCCCTCTTGGCAGACGACATATACATATGGAGGGCAATTTAAATAGGACACTAATAAACTCTTTTTCCTGAAATAGCCTCTATCATTATGTTTCCTCGTTGGCGCCATGATAAAAAAAAAGATAGTAATTTACTATAAATAATGCCTTTATTAGATAATTAAGTACATCTGTGTTACAAAAAAGGCCAATCTCTTTACTACCAATTTTATCAAAGATACTTGAAAAGATTGTTGCAAATCAGTTAAGTGAGTTTCTTGAAAAAAATAAACTTATTGCAAAAAGTCAACACGGTTTCAGGCCAAAATTATCAACTGAAACTGCCTTATTGAAAATATCAGATGAAATATACAAAAATATAGATAATAAGAAAATATCATTGCTACTACTACTCGATCTTTCTAAAGCTTTTGATAGTGTACACCATACCACTCTATTAGAAAAATGCAAAAAAATGAACATTGACCCAAGCTGGTTCGAGAACTATTTAAAAAACCGCTACCAGTCAGTCAGAATAAAAGATGTAGTCTCAAGTCGCAAGAAGGTATTGTTTGGGGTCCCTCAGGGATCGATCCTAGGACCTATACTTTTTCTAATATATGTAAACGATCTAGTAAAATATTTACCTAACTGTTATGTCATTCAATATGCTGACGATACTCAAATCTTAATTGAAGGAGAAATTAATGATTTAGAAAATATTATTCGTAGAGCAGAAGAAATTTTGTATATGGCTAAACGTTACTTTCTAAAAAATGGTCTGTTACTTAATGAAACTAAAACCCAATCTATTCTTATCGGATCCAGACAATTATTATCAGAAGTTGATGACAATCTTCATATAAATTTTAACGGTAATATCATTAAGCCAATGAACTCGGTAAAGAACCTAGGTGTCTATTTTGACCGTTACATGAATTTTGAAATGCATATAGATGAAATTTATAAAAAAGTAATGGGTACTCTAATATATCTAAATAGGGTAAAAGACTCATTTGAAACATCAACTCGTATAATAATTGTCCAGTCCTTAGCTATGAGTTTAATTAATTACTGTCTCAAAGTTTGGGGATGTACCAATAAGACTCAATTACAAAGAATACAAAAGTTACAAAACTTTGCAGCACGAGTGGCTGTTGGCAATGTAAGAAAATACGAGCACATCTCTCCTGTTTTAAAAGATCTAGAATGGATAAAGATTAGAGATAAATATGTTTTTGATATATGTACCTTTGTTTTTAATATACTAAGAAACAATATTCCTGATTGCTTGTATAATTTTTCTACAGTAAGCTCAGTTACCGGGTTAACTACCCGTCAAGGGGAAGATTTATTAGTACGAAGGTCTAAAACTGATATTGGCTCAAGAGATATAAACATTCGTGGACCTCATTTATATAATCAGCTTCCCAGAGAACTAAAAAATGCTGGTTCAGTGTATACTTTTAAATATAATCTTAAGAAGTTGCTCTTAAAGGAAGATTTTACTTGTAAATTTTAATGGTACACTCATCTTTATGATTTGCTTGTTTTAGTATGTCTATATCGTACACCACAGATGTCTATCTGGAATATATATGTATCTTATTTAAATACCCAATGTACATTGGAATAAAGGATTATTATTATTATTATTATTATTATCCTATTACAGGATAATTCAGAGTGAGAAGAGCTGAGGACGAGAATGATGCGCGCTTTTTTTTTTCTGTGACAGATTTGCAAACATATTAATACAGTAGTTTGTGAAAGAATTAAATAACTGGGACTAATATCACTAAATATTACCTTTTCTATAATAAAGGTATGTAAAGTCTGTGTATTTCCCCATATGTATTTAATGAATATACTGTACCATCATTAGAATATTAAATTTTGTATACATATATT
>JAXCGZ010019218.1:5000-27500 GCA_037179515.1 Halocaridina rubra
AACTTGGCGAGGAAAATGAAACTGAAACAGAGAAGATAGAAAATATGAAGTCATATGAAAATGGAACAAATCAATACTGTAGAACTGGTATCTTTTTCGTTTAGCATATCAGGGTTAAAACTGGTAGATATGCGGCGACATGCAAAGGGACACAAAAGTCAGAATAACTTTATGACCTCAAACATGAAAGCAGTATGAAAAATAGTTATAGTAAGAAAAGACAATAATATAATGCAATTATTGAGGCTAATATTTTCTATGGGTTAAAAGTGAAAAGGTTTAATATTTAAAGGAGACTGTGATATGAACCATTCCTGAGGAAGGGGACAAGAAGACCTCCTTTGTGTTTCCTTGCATATCGCATAAGTCAACTAAATGGGACAGAATGAATGGACTGGAAATCCCCTCCTTTGCATTTTTCTCCCACAAAGAGCCCCAACTTTACCACTTAAGGAATACAGGTCTACCAAGGAATCTAGAGTGAAGCTTTATATCCCAAAACTGAAGGCCGTCATTTGAAGAGAAAAGGACTATGCTTCATATTTAGAAGGCTACCCAAGAAAAGGGGCAAAATCAGGTAACACCTATTAAAACATAAAGCAGGAAAAAAAAGAATAAATATTTTCATAGCTTTCAGAAGTGCTTAATAAATGAGGTCTAAATTATAAATGAATAAAAAGTTAAATACTGTATTACTTTTGCAGGGATCTATACCATGTACCAGCAGGTTAGGAGGTTTCATTGAGTGAGAAATGTCTCTTTCATACTTTGTTTCTAATATTATCTGACCTGGATATACAAGAATATCAACATGAATTTCCACCTAACTTGATGTACATGTTAGATAAATATTTAAAATAGTCTGTTAAGCCAAAAACAAAAACTTGTAATTAACAAATGACTTACAAGACTGACGAACGATAGTTTGTGCTACCAGGTAGAGTAAGATATACACAACAAAAGAAAGTACAGTCATTATGACACCTGATATGAGAAGACTGGCAGGACCAAAGGCATCAAATTCCTGCAGATAAAAAAATGCAATCTATATTTGCATGGATGCAAATGATTAATACTTAGTCTGAGGGGTTGTAGACGTATTTAGATATCAAGCAAAGAAACAAAACTGGACGTTCATTATAATATAATTACTAACAAGCCCAGAATGGCTGTAATTTATATCAAACAAAAAATATGCTTCATTTCCACGCTAATACCAGAGGACAAATCAGTGAATACAAGAATTCTATTTTGTAAATACTTACATGTCCTATAATGACTGGGATTAACATTTCTCCAGAGGCAGCTGTGGCTACCAAAATACTCGTCATAAATGCTGGAAAGGAAGTAGCTTGGTATTTGTTTTTATCATGAAGTCAGTGTCCAAAATATTCCTTGACACCCATAGGAATGTAATTATGTGGTTCAATAAATTATGTTCACATTAGGGAATTGTAGTTTCTGAGATTGCTCCTCAGCTTATATCAGTATAAGATTATAATAAAAGTTTTATTTGCCAGGGAAATTTGAGTATTAAAAACGGTCACTGTACTTACATGTGACATGTATGTAAGTTTCTGCCAGTGTCACTGCCGTTGGATAAACGGAGGAGAGAAAAGTTCCAAATACACACGTTCCTAAATACAAAACTAGATGGTTGTGACGGAAACACAACATAAGTACCATTGCCACTAAGCATCCATTCTGAAAATAAAGTCAAATATTTCAATGTATCCAAGGTCTGGCTAAAAAGATCCAGCCTTCATTAATAGTGTGCCCAAAGGTTACACAGTACAGTCGTAACAATAGCTCTGTGTAGAATGCCCTTCAATTTTAGTATCAAGCTGGTTAAAATTTTTTTTTAGAAAAGGTAAGGGTAACTTGCAGATACAAGGACAAGGAAATGTACATAAATATTTATGTAACCTATGTGAGGATAATCTTGAATATGCAGCCCCCTTTTGGAATCCACACTTGAAAAAGCACATAATTAAGGTGAAAATGTTCAAAGACATGCCTCGAAACTGGTGCCAGAAATACGCAATCTGAGGAGAGGCTGAGGGCATTAGACTTACTATCACTTGAAGCTGGAAGATTGAGGGGGGATGTGGTGACTGTTTTTAAATTCCTTCATGGTTATGACAGAGTGGATAGGGATCGATATTTTGATATGGTTGTCTCTAGAACTAGAGGTCATAATTTGAGTCTTCATAAGAAATTCTCTTTGTAGGATGTAAGGAAGTACTTTTTAGTGCAAGAGTTGATGATGATTGGAATTCGCTAAGCGAGGAGGTAATTAATGCTAACTCAGTGAATAGTTGTAAGGACAAAGATAATTAGTATCACTAAGTGCAAAAATGGAACCGACCAGAAGACCGGAAGTTACGAGCATGGGGCTCTTTCCCATAAGCAGAAGTAGGCAATCACAATTAAGTAATTACACATTAACACACATGACGGGCATTAGAACAGACATAATCAGTATCTGTCGAATTTCCCTTGTGTTTTTAAGTGAACCAGCATAAATGAAAAGTTTCAAACAATCTTTGCCTTATAAGAGAGTCTGCAGATTATTGTGAATAGAAAAAAAAATCTTAGTAAGAGGGACAGTCCTAAAACTTTAGTGGAAATTTTTGGAGAAAAGTTTGGAGAGAGGGAAAGAAGATGCACCCTTAAGGAAACATAGAACTGTTGCAAGATTTGGATCCACCGAATTACATAATTTTGTATGTAAATCGGGGGGAGCATATTTTAAACTGATCCTGTGCTTTCATAACTTGTTAAGACAATATCCTTCTCATAAAAGTTAGTTTAGTAGTTAAATTATTATACTAAATAAATGAATAAATAAATAAATAACTATAAAGACCAGTCAACATTTGTTAAGATGCCAAATAACATAGTTGTCTTTTTTTTATATTGCTCTTTTTCTCTTTTATTAATTTTGTTTGTTTAACTTGAGTTAGATTATTTATATTCACTTGTGATAAATTTTGATCCTGTGATAACATAGCTTGTTTAATAATTGACTCATCTTTTCTTTTGAAATGATTGGTTCATAAATTAGAAAGAAAAAATAGC
The DNA here is from genome assembly GCA_037179515.1 of Halocaridina rubra. Lineage (NCBI taxonomy): Eukaryota > Metazoa > Arthropoda > Malacostraca > Decapoda > Atyidae > Halocaridina > Halocaridina rubra. The sequence continues at coordinate 8,082 of JAXCGZ010019218.1, forward strand.
GTAAACAGGTGTTTAAGGCATCAAGTGTTTTTCCTTGGTTACATATTCAAGATTTTCTTCATGTGGAGAATTTTATTTTATTATTATTATTATTACCAAAGTCAAATTTTAAGTTAGAGTGTATGTTACCAGATGAAAGTTTCATTGAAAATATTAACTAAGTACCTAAATTAGTACTCATAAAAAGATAAAGCAATTCTGTGTGAGGTTAAATAAAAACTTTTTTTTCTATATATGATGAGACTCAAATGCCAAGATGAAACCATCTTCATCTCAAACCCCCCTCATCCAGTGGTTGGGGGAGGAGTGGCAGAGGATCCCCAGAGGTAGTAGGAGGGGGAGTACCTCTTAGAAGTCTGAAACAAAAAGTCTAGGGAGGGAATGGCAAGAATAATAAAGGTAACTTTTGAGAGCAGGAACATATGAACTTTGAGAAGGTGGCCAGTCAAGGTCACGAAATTAATAAGTATATATATATATATATATATATATATATATATATATATATATATATATATATATATATATATATATATATATTTATATATATATACGTTGTTTTCATTAATGGGCTTTTCCTACCATATGTAAAGAAGTATCGATGAAGGAAAAAACCCTAAAAGACCTTCAAGAATTCAGAATGGTGTTCATTATACCATACAGAGCACAGGAAGAGATGGGAAGGATTAAAAGCCCCTTACAAGAAACTAGAAGGTTAAGTGAAGGAAGAAACTAGGAAGAGAAGAATATATTTTGTTTCAGAGTTCTTCTAGCCAAAGAGGAGATAAAGAAGATAATGCTAAAAGATCGGGGGATGCAGCCTCATTAAGATTGCTATACACAAACGCTGGAGGGGTTGCTAGTAAGGGAACAGAATCAAGTGTTAGGATTCTCAATAGTTAGGTAGATATAGTAGCGGTTACAGTGACGAGGTTAAGTGAGGACACAATCACTGTCGCAATTTTTCCTAAGGGCTTCAGAATAATAAGGGTTGAAAGATTTGAGAGGACTGGTGGAGGGATAGCATTGCTCATAAGTGAAAGATTTCAGGTTGAAGAAATGAACTTTGCTATTAAAATTAAGTTCAAGGAATTTCTTGTCGCTCGCATAAATACTAGTCAGAGAGCATTATAGTAAGTGTTGTATATAATCCATCTAGGATTCAGCATAAGCTAGAGGTTTATGAAGAAAGTTATATACTGTGGGTACTATCACACTTATAAAATTAATTGTTAACATCTCATGGGAGAAAACGTGTATGATTTTAATTATAGGAGATAGATAGATAGATTGGATAGTAGTCACCGTGGCTCAAGCGGTTGCGTCTGCGACTCTGAGGAGTCAGGTCGAGGGTTTGCGCCCCGTCACGGTCTGAGGTTAGCAAGGGCATGCACTCAGGGTAAGGATTGCATATGCCAAAACAAGTCCTTTGCAAGAAGGCAACTGTCCTAGCCCTTGGTAGAAAAGGGAGTCTGTGACATAAATCCGAAATAAACAAAGAGAGATAGATTGGAAATATCTTGACCCGTACAGTAGTGAGGACTCATTTGGCACAAGATTCCTATATTGTGTACAAGGGAATTTCCTACACCAACAAGTACTGAAACCAACGAGGATCAGGGGTGGGGATGAGCCAGCACTGATCATTGCTTTATCTAGTATGTACAGATAATGTGCTGAATATTGAAAAAATTGAGTATGAACCACCAGTTGGAAAAGTGACCACTGTGATGAATTATATCATCCAAGATGTTCTGCCTGATAGGAGGGGCACTTAGAAGTACATGAGGAATTATCTGGAAGGAGATTGCAACAACAAAATGAATGAACTTTTTGCAATTACTGACTGGAGAACTATATTTAACACCGAATCTCCACTAAAATAGGACTTATTCATGCCAAAGAGAAATGGTTCTATAATGAGTGTAAGAGACCTAAGGAGTGGACAGACATATGCTGGAAAAGGTATAGGAGGAGAAAAAGCATAAATGCCTGGCAGACTTATAAAAGAGCAAGAAATAATTACATAAGTATATGAAGAAAAGAAGTGAGAGACTATGAAAGGGATATCACCAGGAAGGCTAAAGAAATTCTCAAACTTTTCCACAGCTTTATCAGAGGAAAACAAAAGGTCAAAGAACAGGTTTTAAAGCTAAAGAGAGCAGATGGAAGCATCACTGAGATGTATAAAGAGATCTGCGAAGAATTGAGCAAGAAGTTTCAGTCAGTATTTACGGCAGGAAATACCTCACCCCCTCAGATTGCAGAGATAGAAGCTCATGGGACGACATTAGAGAACATCATCTTTTCAGCCACAGAGGTATGCAAAGCACTGAAGGAGTTTGATACCCATAAAGCTACAGGTCCTGATAATATATCCACTTATGTACTTAATAAACGCACTAAATCAATATCGGCAGCACTATGTATCATATTTGAGAATTCGCTGGAATCATGGGAGATTCCAAGATGCTGGAAACAAGCAAACATGGTACCTACCTTCAAAAAGGGAAGGAGGGATACAGCTCTAAACTATAGACTTGTCTCCTTGACCAGCATAGTTTGCAAACTTATGAAGAAACTATTAAGAATACACATCTCTCATCATTTGGAATCCAACTTTTTGTCAAAAAGACAACATGGCTTCAGAGGAAGTAGATCAACAGTAACAAACTTAGAATTTTAAGCCGAATCTTACAGGAAAGAGAGAGCTGGGCAGATTGCATATTCCTAGACTTCCAGAAGACATTTAATACGATTTCACACGGGAGACTTATTAAGAAGCTGCTAGCAATGGCAAGATTAGGTGGAAATGTCTTGGAATGGATAAAAACTTACTTAAAAGGAAGGGAACAAAGGATTGGAATTAAACATTCAGATCTGAATGGAGAAGGGTTTGTAGTAGAGTTCAACAGGGTTCAGTTTTAGGGAACTTTTTTTCCTTGTATATATAAATGACCCACCAGAGTCTGTAAATTCATTCATGAATATGTTTACTGATAATGCAAAGATTGTGAAGAAAGTAAGAGACAAGAACAATGATAGAGACCTTCAGGAGGAACTAATAGTCTTCATGAGTGGTCAGAAAAGTGGTTAATGAAATTCAATACTTCCAATGTAAGGTAATGAGAATGGGTACACGTGCAAATAAGCCCAAGCTTAAATACTCAATAGCAGTAGCAGAACTTCAAGAGAAAGAGAATGAGAAATATCTTGGAATAAACATTTTGGCCGATTTCTCTTCAGAAATACATATTAATGGCATAATAGGGGCAGCATATGCTTTCTTAGTAACTGTAAGGGTAGCCTTCAGGCACATGGGCAAGGAAATGTTCAAAAATAATTATCTAACCTATGTGAGGCCACAGCTTGAATATGCAGCCCCCTTTTGGAATCCACACTTGAAAAAGCTAGAAGAATGAGGGGGGATATCGTGACTTTTTTTTTTATTTCTTCATGGTTATGAAAGAATGGATATGGATTGATATTTTGATATGGCTGGCACTAGAACTAGAGGTCATAGTTTGAAGCTTCGTAAGAAAACTTATTTGCAGGATTTAAGGAAGTACTTTTTCAGTGTAAGAGTAGTTTATAATTGGAATTGGCTAAGCGAGGAGGTAGTTAATCCTAACTCAATCCATAGGTTTAAGGACAGGTATGATAAGTATCACTAAGTACAAAATGGAACCGGTCAGGAGACGGAAAGGTACGAGCTAAAGAGAGCGGATGGAAGCATCACTGAGATGGATGAAGAGATCTGCAAAGAATTGAACAAGGAGTTTCAGTCAGTATTTACAGTAGAAAATACCCCACCCCCTCAGATTGCAGTGATAGAAGCTCAAGGGCCGGTATTAGAGAACATCAACCTTACAGCCACCGAGGTATGCAAAGCGCTGATGGATTTAGATGTTCATAAAGCTACAGGTCCTGATGACATATCCCCTCATGTGCATAAAAAATGCGCAAACACAATATCAGTGGCACTAAGTATTATATTTAAGGAGTCACTGGAGTCGGGGGAGATTCCAAGATGCTGGAAACAAGCGAATGTGATACCTCTCTTCAAAAAGGGAAGGAGGGATACGGCTCTGAACTATAGACCAGTTTCCTTGACCAGCATAGTTTGCAAAGTTATGGAGAAACTACTAAGGAAACATATCTCTCTTCACTTGGAATCCTTCAACTTTTTGTCAGTGAGGCAACATGGCTTCAGAGAAGGTAGATCAACAGTAACAAACTTATTAGAATTTTATGATGAGGTAAGCCCAATCTTACAGGAAAGAGAGGGCTGGGCAGATTGCATATTCCTAGACTTCCAGAAAGCGTTTGACACTGTTCCACATGGGAGACTTATTAGGAAGCTGCAATCAATGGCTAGAATAGGTGGAAATGTTTTGGAATGGATAAAAACTTACTTAGAAGGAAGGGAACAGAGGGTTAGAGTAAGACACTCAGTGTCTGAATGGAGAAGAGTTAGTAGTGGAGTTCCACAGGGATCAGTTTTAGGGCCACTTTTGTTCCTTGTATATGTAAATGACATACCAGAGTCTGTAAATTCATTCATGAATATGTTTGCAGATGATGCAAAGATTGTGAAGAAAGTAAAAAACGAGAACAATGGTAGAGAACTTCAGGAGGATCTAAATATTCTGCATGAGTGGTCAGAAAAGTGGCTAATGAAATTCAATACTTCAAAATGTAAGGTAATGAGAATGGGTACAAGTGCAAGAAGGCCCAAGCTTGACTACTCGGTGGCTGGAGTACAACTTTAAGAGACAGAAAATGAGAGAGATCTAGGAGTAAACATACTGGCAGATTTGTCTCCAGAAATACATATAAATGGCATAGTAAGGGCAGCATATGCATTCTTATCAAATGTAAGGGTAGCCTTCAGGCACAAGGACAAGGAAATGTTCAGAAATATTTATGTAACCTATGTGAGGCCAAAACTTGAATATGCAGCCCCCTTTTGGAATCCGCACTTGAAAAAGCACATAGCTAAGCTTGAAAAAGTTCAAAGACATGCCACGAAACTGGTGCCAGAAATACGCAATCTCAGTTATGATGAGAGGCTGAGGGAATTAGACTTACCATCACTCGAAGCTAGAAGAGTGAGGGGGGGATATGGTGAAAGTCTTTAAATTCCTTCATGGTTATGATGGAGTGGATAGGGATCGATATTTTGATATGGCTGGCTCTAGAACTAGAGGTCATAGTTTGAAGCTTCGTAAGAAAACTTCTTTGCAGGATGTAAGGAAATACTTTTTCAGTGTAAGAGTAGTTGATAATTGGAATTGGCTAAGCGAGGAGGTAGTTAATGCTATCTCAATCCATAGTTTTAAGGACAGGTATGATAAGTATCACTAAGTCTAAAATGGAAGCGATCAGGAGACGGGAAGCTACGAGCTTTGGGCTCTTTCCCGTAAACACAATTAGGTAATCACAATTAGGTAATCACACACACGAGATCAATGGTAGAGAAATTCAGGAGGATCTAAATAATCTGCATGAGTGGTCAGAAAAGTGGCTAATGAAATTCAATACTTCAAAATGTAAGGTAATGAGAATGGGTACAAGTGCAAGAAGGCCCAAGCTTGACTACTCGGCGGCTGGAGTACAACTTCAAGAGACAGAAAATGAGAGAGATCTAGGAGTAAACATACTAGCAGATTTGTCTCCAGAAATACATATAAATGGCATAGTAAGGGCAGCATATGCATTCTTATCAAATGTAAGGGTAGCCTTCAGGCACATGGACAAGGAAATGTTCAGAAATATTTATGTAACCTATGTGAGGCCAAAACTCGAATATGCAGCCCCCTTTTGGAATCCGCACTTGAAAAAGCACATAGCTAAGCTTGAAAAAGTTCAGAGACATGCCACGAAACTGGTGCCAGAAATACGCAATCTCAGTTATGATGAGAGGCTGAGGGAATTAGACTTACCATCACTCGAAGCTAGAAGAGTGAGGGGGGATATGGTGACAGTCTTTAAATTCCTTCATGGTTATGATAGAGTGGATAGGGATAGATATTTTGATATGGCTGGCTCTAGAACTAGAGGTCATAGTTTGAAGCTTCGTAAGAAAACTTCTTTGCAGGATGTAAGGAAATACTTTTTCAGTGTAAGAGTAGTTGATAATTGGAATTGGCTAAGCGAGGAGGTAGTTAATGCTATCTGAATCCATAGTTTTAAGGACAGGTATGATAAGTATCACTAAGTATAAAATGGAAGCGATCAGGAGACGGGAAGCTACGAGCTTTGGGCTCTTTCCCGTAAACACAACTAGGTAATCACAATTAGGTAATCACACACACGAGATCAATGGTAGAGAACTTCAGGAGGATCTAAATAATCTGCATGAGTGGTCAGAAAAGTGGCTAATGAAATTCAATACTTCAAAATGTAAGGTAATGAGAATGGGTACAAGTGCAAGAAGGCCCAAGCTTGACTACTCGGCGGCTGGAGTACAACTTCAAGAGACAGAAAATGAGAGAGATCTAGGAGTAAACATACTAGCAGATTTGTCTCCAGAAATACATATAAATGGCATAGTAAGGGCAGCATATGCATTCTTATCAAATGTAAGGGTAGCCTTCAGGCACATGGAGAAGGAAATGTTCAGAAATATTTATGTAACCTATGTGAGGCCAAAACTCGAATATGCAGCCCCCTTTTGGAATCCGCACTTGAAAAAGCACATAGCTAAGCTTGAAAAAGTTCAGAGACATGCCACGAAACTGGTGCCAGAAATACGCAATCTCAGTTATGATGAGAGGCTGAGGGAATTAGACTTACCATCACTCGAAGCTAGAAGAGTGAGGGGGGATATGGTGACAGTCTTTAAATTCCTTCATGGTTATGATAGAGTGGATAGGGATAGATATTTTGATATGGCTGGCTCTAGAACTAGAGGTCATAGTTTGAATCTTCGTAAGAAAACTTCTTTGCAGGATGTAAGGAAATACTTTTTCAGTGTAAGAGTAGTTGATAATTGGAATTGGCTAAGCGAGGAGGTAGTTAATGCTATCTCAATCCATAGTTTTAAGGACAGGTATGGTAAGTATCACTAAGTCTAAAATGGAAGCGATCAGGAGACGGGAAGCTACGAGCTTTGGGCTCTTTCCCGTAAACACAATTAGGTAATCACAATTAGGTAATCACACACACGAGATCAATGGTAGAGAACTTCAGGAGGATCTAAATAATCTGCATGAGTGGTCAGAAAAGTGGCTAATGAAATTCAATACTTCAAAATGTAAGGTAATGAGAATGGGTACAAGTGCAAGAAGGCCCAAGCTTGACTACTCGGCGGCTGGAGTACAACTTCAAGAGACAGAAAATGAGAGAGATCTAGGAGTAAACATACTAGCAGATTTGTCTCCAGAAATACATATAAATGGCATAGTAAGGGCAGCATATGCATTCTTATCAAATGTAAGGGTAGCCTTCAGGCACATGGACAAGGAAATGTTCAGAAATATTTATGTAACCTATGTGAGGCCAAAACTCGAATATGCAGCCCCCTTTTGGAATCCGCACTTGAAAAAGCACATAGCTAAGCTTGAAAAAGTTCAGAGACATGCCACGAAACTGGTGCCAGAAATACGCAATCTCAGTTATGATGAGAGGCTGAGGGAATTAGACTTACCATCACTCGAAGCTAGAAGAGTGAGGGGGGATATGGTGACAGTCTTTAAATTCCTTCATGGTTATGATAGAGTGGATAGGGATAGATATTTTGATATGGCTGGCTCTAGAACTAGAGGTCATAGTTTGAAGCTTCGTAAGAAAAGTTCTTTGCAGGATGTAAGGAAATACTTTTTCAGTGTAAGAGTAGTTGATAATTGGAATTGGCTAAGCGAGGAGGTAGTTAATGCTATCTGAATCCATAGTTTTAAGGACAGGTATGATAAGTATCACTAAGTATAAAATGGAAGGGATCAGGAGACGGGAAGATACGAGCTTTGGGCTCTTTCCGTAAACACAATTAGGTAATCACATACACACACACACACACACACACACACACACACACACACACACACACACACACACACACACACACACGGTCAGGACAATGGTAGAGAACTTCAGGAGGATCTAAATAATCTGCATGAGTGGTCAGAAAAGTGGCTAATGAAATTCAATACTTCAAAATGTAAGGTAATGAGAATGGGTACAAGTGCAAGAAGGCCCAAGCTTGACTACTCGGTGGCTGGAGTACAACTTCAAGAGACAGAAAATGAGAGAGATCTGGGAGTAAACATACTGGCAGATTTGTCTCCAGAAATACATATAAATGGCATAGTAAGGGCAGCATATGCATTCTTATCAAATGTAAGGGTAGCCTTCAGGCACATGGAGAAGGAAATGTTCTGAAACATTTATGTAACCTATGTGAGGCCAAAACTCGAATATGCAGCCCCCTTTTGGAATCCGCACTTGAAAAAGCACATAGCTAAGCTTGAAAAAGTTCAGAGACATGCCACGAAACTGGTGCCAGAAATACGCAATCTCAGTTATGATGAGAGGCTGAGGGAATTAGACTTACCATCACTCGAAGCTAGAAGAGTGAGGGGGGATATGGTGACAGTCTTTAAATTCCTTCATGGTTATGATAGAGTGGATAGGGATAGATATTTTGATATGGCTGGCTCTAGAACTAGAGGTCATAGTTTGAAGCTTCGTAAGAAAACTTCTTTGCAGGATGTAAGGAAATACTTTTTCAGTGTAAGAGTAGTTGATAATTGGAATTGGCTAAGCGAGGAGGTAGTTAATGCTATCTGAATCCATAGTTTTAAGGACAGGTATGATAAGTATCACTAAGTATAAAATGGAAGCGATCAGGAGACGGGAAGATACGAGCTTTGGGCTCTTTCCCGTAAACACAATTAGGTAATCACATATACACACACACACACACACACACACACACACACACACACACACACACACACAACGCACACACACACGTTCAGTGACACACGGAATTGCTCCTCTTAAATTTTTAACTGTTTCGAGTGACTAAGTGCTTAGTGGAAAACTTTACCATAATTTCCATCAATCTGAAATCCTGCAGAGTATTGTGAGTACAAAAACTAATATTTGTTGTAAGACGAGACTGTTCATATTAAAGGAAAAAAAATTGAGAACTTTTTCGTGAGGAAGAGAGAGAAGCTGCCGTCCAGTTTCTGCCTTGAGGGAAATCTAGAAGAGTTGCCAGAGGTGGAGCCATCACACCACATTACCTAATTTTTTGTGTAAACTGGGGAAAGCTCTTAAGCCGTTTTACCTGATCCTGTGGTTCTATATATTGTTAAAATCAGTATCCTTCCCATTTATATTAACTAGTTAGTTAGTTTGATACACGAAAAAATTGTATAATAAAAGAAAAAAAAATTACCAAATACCCACCTGTCAACAGTACTGAGTTAAGTTGCCAAGTAGTACAGCAGTCTTATTTTCTTCATTTTTTTTTGCTTTTCTTTTAGCTTTCTCTTTTACTATTTTGTTATTTTGTATATATATTGAGTTAAATGTAAAGTCTAAATCCCGTGATAACATATCTTGGTTAGCAAGTCAGTTTATCAGTTAGGAAGAATATATAACAGAAACAGGTGGGTGCCACCTCGAACACAAATTCGAATTTTCCTTCAGGTTTGACTTTTGTTTTTCTTTTTCTTTTTATACTTAAATTACCATGGTCAAGTTTTTAAGTTAAGATGTGTGTTACCAGAAAGGAGACAAACTGGGTCACTAAATAGTACTTATATGGAGATATAAAAATTCTGTGTGAAGGTAAATTAGAAGTTTTTCTCTTTTCTTTTGTTTTCCTCTTTCTCGTCTTCTTTCTATATTCTGTGAGAGGGAGAACATAAAAATGAAGCCATCTCTGTCCCAAACCTCTCCCACCCATGGGTCGGGAGAAGGGTAGTCATCAGAGGACTTAAACAGAAAATCAAGAAGTTAGAGGAAATGGTTATAAGCCTTGATGATAAAATTCGGAATATGGATGGAGAAATGAAAGAGAATGAAACACTCAGAGAACAAATAAGATCTTTGGTGGAAGCAAATAAAGCACAAGGGCAGGAGAGAAAGGAACTAGAAAAAAGAATAAAGAAGCTGGAAGGGGAAAAGAGTCAACTAGAATCTAGAATTTCTAAACAAGAAGATAAAAACAAACAGCTGAATGACAACCTAAAGGAATTAGATGTTAGTTCACTGCTCTCTTCTGAGAGAGACGAGATTGCTGCTTGGAATATTCAGATTAAGGAAAACATTGAACAGTTCAGAAAAGAGTTCCAGGAGCTGAATATGGAAAATGATGCCATGAAAACGTCCTTTGCTGATGCACTAAAGGGGAATGTGGCAGTAAAAGAGGCTGTAAAGGTGGTGGCACTGGAAAACATACAAACAGTTGACTATAAAGAGACAGTAATCGAAAAAATGAAAGACGTTGTGATGGAAAGGGCAAACCCACTCATCAGACAGGCACTTGATAAGGAGAAGACAGTGGTAATCTCAGGCATAAGTGAATCCCAGGAGCCAACATGGCAGGGGAGACTTGAAGAAAATAAAGCTAACGTTGTAGACCTGATAAGAAAGCTTGGAGTAGTATGTGGTCCTGAGGATATTGTAAACATACACCAACTAAGTAAATATTCGAGGGAAGGAAAGCCGAGACCAACAAAAGTAACCTTTGAGAGAGGGGAGACATGTAGGGAAATATTGTTGAGAAAAAAAAGTCTAAAAGACCTTCAAGAATGCAAAGAAGTGTTCATTAGACGATACAGAACACAGGAAGAGATGGGAAAGATCAAAAACTTGTTGCAAGAGGCAAGAAGGTTAAATGATGAAAGAAATGAAGAAGAGAAGAAAAATTTTCGTTACAGAATACTTCCAGACAAAGGGGAGATAAAGAAGATAATGACAGAAGATCAGGGGATGGGGCCTCATTAAGATTGTTATACACAAATGCTGATGGATTAGCTGGTAAGGCAGTAGAATTAAAAGATAGGATTCACAACAGTAAGGCAGATATAGTAGCAATTACAGAGACTAAGTTGAGTGAGGACATAAACAGTGTCACAGTTTTTCCTAAGGGCTTCAGAATACTAAGGGTCGAAAGATCTGAGAGGACTGGTGGAGGGATAGCACTGCTCATAAGTGAGAGGATTCAAGTTGAAGAAATAAACTTGGCTATAGAAAGTGAGTTCAGGGAATTTCTTGTTGCTCGCATAAATACTGGGTCAGAGAGCATTATAATAACTGTTGTATACAACCCACCAAGGAACCAAAATAGGCTTGAAATTTATGAGGAAAGTCATATAGGTACGATTGAAGTCATAAACTCAGTTGTTAACATGGCGCGGGAGAAAAAATGTAGGATTTTGATTATGGGAGACTTTAATCATAAAGAGATAGATTGGATAAATCTTGACCCACACAGTGGTGAGGACTCATTTGGGGCAAGATTCCTAGATTGCGTACAAGGGAATTTCCTACACCAACATGTAATGGAACCAACAAGAGCCAGGGGTGGGGATGAGCCATCACTACTTGATCTAGTGTTCACAGATAATGTGTTAGATATTGAAAATATTGAGTATGAACCACCAATTGGAAAGAGTGACCACTGTGTGTTGTTGATGGAGTATATCATTGAAGACATTCTTCCTGAGAGTAGAGGCACTGAGGACATGAGGAGGAACTATCCGAAAGGAGATTACATCAAAATGAATGAGCTTTTTGCAGTTATTGACTGGAGAACCTTATTTTACAACAAATCTGTACAATAAATGTATGACATCTTTTGTGAGAAATATGGGAAGATAGTAGATTGCTGCATACCTGTCACCAAAGTAGGTGTAATTCATGCCAGAGAGAAATGGTTCGATAATGGGTGCAAAAGAGCTAAGGAGTGGAGAGACAAATGCTGGAAAAGGTATAGGAGGAGAAAAAACATAAATGCCTGGCAAACCTACAAAAGAGCAAGAAATGACTAGCTAAGTAAAAGGAGAGAGGCAGAGAGAGATTATGAGAGGGACATCACCAGGAAGGCTAAAGAAAATCCCAAGCTTTTCCACAGCTTTATCAGAGGAAAACTGAAGGTAAAGGAACAGGTTTTAAGGCTAAAGAGAGCGGATGGAAGCATCACTGAGACGGACGAAGAGATCTGCAAAGAACTGAACAAGGAGTTTCAGTCAGTATTTACAGTAGAAAATACCCCACCCCCTCAGATTGCAGTGATAGAAGCTCAAGGGCCGGTATTAGAGAACATCAACCTTACAGCCACAGAGGTATGCAAAGCGCTGATGGATTTAGATGTTCATAAAGCTACAGGTCCTGATGACATATCCCCTCATGTGCTTAAAAAATGCGCAAACACAATATCAGTGGCACTAAGTATCATATTTAAGGAGTCACTGGAGTCGGGGGAGATTCCAAGATGCTGGAAACAAGCGAATGTGATACCTATCTTCAAAAAGGGAAGGAGGGATACGGCTCTGAACTATAGACCAGTTTCCTTGACCAGCATAGTTTGCAAACTTATGGAGAAACTACTAAGGAGACATATCTCTCTTCACTTGGAATCCTTCAACTTTTTGTCAGTGAGGCAACATGGCTTCAGAGAAGGAAGATCAACAGTAACAAACTTATTAGAATTTTATGATGAGGTAAGCCAAATCTTACAGGAAAGAGAGGGCTGGGCAGATTGCATATTCCTAGACTTCCAGAAAGCGTTTGACACTGTTCCACATGGGAGACTTATTAGGAAGCTGCAATCAATGGCTAGAATAGGTGGAAATGTCTTGGAATGGATAAAAACTTACTTAGAAGGAAGGGAACAGAGGGTTAGAGTAAGACACTCAGTGTCTGAATGGAGAAGAGTTAGTAGTGGAGTTCCACAGGGTTCAGTTTTAGGGCCACTTTTGTTCCTTGTATATGTAAATGACATACCAGGGTCTGTAAATTCATTCATGAATATGTTTGCAGATGATGCAAAGATTGTGAAGAAAGTAAAAAACGAGAACAATGGTAGAGAACTTCAGGAGGATCTAAATAATCTGCATGAGTGGTCAGAAAAGTGGCTAATGAAATTCAATACCTCAAAATGTAAGGTAATGAGAATGGATACAAGTGCAAGAAGGCCCAAGCTTGACTACTCGGTGGCTGGAGTACAACTTCAAGAGACAGAAAATGAGAGAGATCTAGGAGTAAACATTCTGGCAGATTTGTCTCCAGAAATACATATAAATGGCGTAGTAAGGGCAGCATATGCATTCTTATCAAATGTAAGGGTAGCCTTCAGGCACATGGACAAGGAAATGTTCAGAAATATTTATGTAAGATATGTGAGGCCGAAACTCGAATATGCAGCCCCCTTTTGGAATCCGCACTTGAAAAAGCACATAGCTAAGCTTGAAAAAGTTCAAAGACATGCCACGAAACTGGTCCCAGAAATACGCAATCTCGGTTATGATGAGAGGCTGAGGGAATTAGACTTGCCATCACTTGAAGCTAGAAGAGTAAGGGGGGATATGGTGACAGTCTTTAAATTCCTTCAAGGTTATGATAGAGTGGATAGGGATCGATATTTCGATATGGCTGGCTCTAGAACTAGAGGTCATAGTTTGAAGCTTCGTAAGAAAACTTGTTTGCAGGATGTAAGGAAATACTTTTTCAGTGTAAGAGTAGTTGATAATTGGAATTGGCTAAGCGAGGAGGTAGTTAATGCTATCTCAATCCATAGTTTTAAGGACAGGTATGATAAGTATCACTAAGTCTAAAAATGGAACCGATCAGGAGACGGGAAGATACGAGCTTTGGGCTCTTTCCCGTAAACACAATTAGGTAATCACAATTAGGTAATCACACACACACACACACACACACACGGTCAGGACAATGGTAGAGAACTTCAGGAGGATCTAAATAATCTGCATGAGTGGTCAGAAAAGTGGCTAATGAAATTCAATACTTCAAAATGTAAGGTAATGAGAATGGGTACAAGTGCAAGAAGGCCCAAGCTTGACTACTCGGTGGCTGGAGTACAACTTCAAGAGACAGAAAATGAGAGAGATCTGGGAGTAAACATACTGGCAGATTTGTCTCCAGAAATACATATAAATGGCATAGTAAGGGCAGCATATGCATTCTTATCAAATGTAAGGGTAGCCTTCAGGCACATGGACAAGGAAATGTTCAGAAACATTTATGTAACCTATGTGAGGCCAAAACTCGAATATGCAGCCCCCTTTGGAATCCGCACTTGAAAAAGCACATAGCTAAGCTTGAAAAAGTTCAAAGACATGCCACGAAACTGGTGCCAGAAATACGCAATCTCAGTTATGATGAGAGGCTGAGGGAATTAGACTTACCATCACTCGAAGCTAGAAGAGTGAGGGGGGATATGGTGACAGTCTTTAAATTCCTCCATGGTTATGATAGAGTGGATAGGGATCGATATTTTGATATGGCTGGCTCTAGAACTAGAGGTCATAGTTTGAAGCTTCGTAAGAAAACTTCTTTGCAGGATGTAAGAAAATACTTTTTCAGTGTAAGAGTAGTTGATAATTGGAATTGGCTAAGCGAGGAGGTAGTTAATGCTATCTGAATCCATAGTTTTAAGGACAGGTATGATAAGTATCACTAAGTATAAAATGGAAGGGATCAGGAGACGGGAAGATACGAGCTTTGGGCTCTTTCCCGTAAACACAATTAGGTAATCACAATTAGGTAATCACACACACACACACACACACACACACACACACACTCGAAGCTAGAAGAGTGAGGGGGGATATGGTGACAGTCTTTAAATTCCTTCATTTTTATGATAGAGTGGATAGGGATCGATATTTTGATATGGCTGGCTCTAGAACTAGAGGTCATAGTTTGAAGCTTCGTAAAAAAACTTCTTTGCAGGATGTAAGGAAATACTTTTTCAGTGTAAGAGTAGTTGATAATTGGAATTGGCTAAGCGAGGAGGTAGTTAATGCTATCTGAATCCATAGTTTTAAGGACAGGTATGATAAGTATCACTAAGTATAAAATGGAACCGACCAGGAGACGGGAAGATACGAACTTTGGGCTCTTTCCCGTAAACACAATTAGGTAATCACACTTAGGTAATCACACACACACACACACACACACACACACACACACACACACACACACACACACACACATATATATATATATATATATATATATATATATATATATATATATATATATATATATATATATATATATGAATAATTTTTCCCTCAACCGGAACTTGAACCTAGGACACATAATTACCGTGCCAAGGCGCTACCAACTACACCATAGAAGTTCAAAAGGGAAACAAATCTTACAGCTATATCTGCTATACCAGGAATGAACGGTTGGGGTAGAAATTACTCATGTTTTCACTATGGTAATGTGCTTATTTGCTTATTGTTGATCCCAAATGATATTGAGATTTGAATTAAATGCAAAAACGAAGCCAAGAGTGAGGTTGGGGGAACTGTAATATGAACAGAGTGGCATTCAGATAGAATGCGTTCATTCTTAGTATAGCAGATAAAGCTGTAAGGTTTGGTTTCCTTTTAACCTTCTGGGGTGTATGGTAGTGCCTTGGTTCAGTAATTATGTGTCCAAGGTTCAAGTCCCAGTCGAGATAAAATTATTTGCGTGTTCACATGTGGTAATGTGCTTATTAAATTATTGTTGATCCCAAAAGAGATTGAGATTTGAATTAAATGCGAAAATAAAGCCACGAGTGAGGTTGTGGGAAACTGTAATATGAACTGAGTGGCATTCAGATAGAATGCGTTCACTCCTAGTATAGCAGATAAAGCTGTAAGTTTTGTTTCCCTTTTGACTTTCTGTGGTGTAGTTGGTAGCACGTTGGCACAGTAATTATGTGTCCTAGGTTCAAGTCCCGGTAGGGTAAAAGTTATTCATAAATATATATATATATATATATATATATATATATATATATATATATATATATATATATATATATATATATATATATATATATATATATATACATATATATATATATATATATATATATATATATATATATATATATATATATATATATATATATATATATATATATATATATATATATATATATATATATATATATATATATATATATATATATATATATATATATATATATACATATATATATAAACATATATATATATATATACATATATATATATATATATATATATATATATATATATATATATATATATATATATATATATATATATATATATATATATATATATATATATATATATGTTTGTGTGTGTGTGTGATTACCAAATTGTTCTTACGGGGAATAACCCATAGCTAGTATTTTCCCGTCTCCAGATCGGTTCCATTTTGTACTTAGTGATTCTTAGCATACCTGTCCTTAAAACTACGGATTGAGTTAGCATCAACTACCTCCTCACTTAGCCAATTCCAATTATAAACTACTCTTACACTAAAAAATGTACTTCCTTACATCCTCCAAAGAAGTTTTCTTATGAAGCTTCAAACTATGACCTCTAGTTCTAGTGCCAGCCATATCAAAATATTGATCCCTATCCACTCTATCATAACCATGAAGGAATTTAAAGACTGTCACCATGTCCCCCTCAATCTTCTAACTTCGAGTGATGTTAAGTTTAATTCCCTCAACCTTTCATCATAACTGAGATTGCGTATTTCTGGGACCAGTTTCGTGGCATGTCTTTGAACTTTTTCAAGCTTAGCTATGTGCTTTTTCAAGTGTGGATTCCAAAAGGAGGTTGTATATTCAAGTTTGGGCCTCACATAGGTTACATAAATATTTCTGAACATTTCCTTGCCCATGTGTCTGAAGGCTACCCTTACATTTGCTAAGAAAGCATATGCTGCCCTTACTATGCCATTTATATGCATTTCTGGAGACAAATCTGCCAGTATATATACTCATATATCTCTATCATTCTCTGTCTCTTGAAGTTGTACTCCTGCCAAGTAGTCAAGCTTGGGCCTTCTTGCACTTGTACCCATTCTCATTACCTTACATTTTGAAGTATTGAATTTCATTAGCCACTTTTCTGACCACTCATGCAGACTATTTAGATCTTCCTGAAGTTTTCTACTATTGTTTTCATTTCTTACTTTCATCACAATCTTTGCATCATCTGCAAACATATTCATGAATGAATTTACAGACTCTGGTATGTCATTTACATATACAAGGAACAAAAGTGGCCCTAAAACTGAACCCTGTGGAACTCCACTACTAACTCTTCTCCATTCAGACAATGCGTGTCTTACTCTAGCCCTCTGTTTCCTTCACTCTAAATAAGTTTTTATCCATTCCAAGACACTTCCACCTGTTCTAGCCATTGTTTGTAGCTTCTTAAAAAGTCTCCCATGTGGGAAAGTGTCAAATGCTTTCTGGAAGTCTAGGAATATGCAATCTGCCTAGCCCTCTCTTTCCTGTAAGATTGGGCTTACCTCATCATGAACTTTTAATAAGTTTGTTACTGTTGATCTACCTTCTCTGAAGCCATGTTGTCTCACTGACAAAAAGTTGAAGGATTCCAAGTGAAGAGAGATATGTTTCCTAAGTAGTTTCTCCATAACTTTGCAAACTCTGCTGGTCAAGGAAACTGGTCTATAGTTCAGAGCCGTATCCCTCATTCCCTTTTTGAAGATAGATATCACGTTTGCTTGTTTCCAGCATCTTGGAATCTCCCCTGACTCCAGTGACTTTTTAAATATGATATTTATTGCCACTGATATTGAGTTTGCGCATTTTATAAGTACATGAGGGGATATATCATCAGGACCTGTAGCTTTTTGGACATCTAATTCAATCAGCGCTTTGTATACCTCTGTGGCTGAAAGGATGATGTTCTCTAATACCGGCCCTTGAGCTTCTATCTCTGCAATCTGAGGGGGTGGAGTATTTTCTACTGTAAATACTGACTGAAACTCCTTGTTCAATTCTTTGCAGATCTCTTCATCCGTCTCAGTGATGCTTCCATCATATCTCTTAAGCCTTAAAACCTGTTCCTTTACCTTCAGTTTTCCTCTGATCAAGCTGTGGAAAAGCTTGGGATTTTCTTTAGCCTTCCTGGTTATGTCCCTTTCATAGTTTCTCTCTGCCTCTCTTCTTTTACTTAGGTAATCATTTCTTGCTTTTTTGTAGGTTTGCCAGGCATTTATGTTTTTTCTCCTCCCATACCTTTTCCAGCATTTGTCTCTCCATTCCTTAGCTCTTTTACACTCATTATCGAACCATTTCTCTCTGGCACGAATTACACCTACTTTGGTGACAAGTATGCAGCAATCTACTATATTCCCATATTTCTCACAAAAGATGTCGTACATTTCTTGTACAGAATTGTTGCAAAATAAGGTCCTCCAGTCAATAACTGCAAAAAGTCATTCATTTTGATGTAATCTCCTTTTTGGATAGTTCCTCCTCATGTCCTCAGTGCCTCTACTCTCAGGCAGAACCTCTTCAATGACATTCTCCATCAACAACACACAGTGGTCACTCTTTCCAATTGGTGGTTCATACTCAATTTTTTCAATATCTAACACGTTATCTGTGAATACTAGATCAAGTAGTAATGGCTCATCCCCACCCCTGGCCCTCGCTGGTTCCAGTACATGTTGGTGTAGGAAATTCCCTTGTACGCAATCTAGGAATCTTGCCCCGAATGAGTCCTCACCACTGTTTGGGTCAAGATTTATCCAATCTATCTCTTCATGATTAAAATCTCCCATAATCAAAATCCTACATTTTTTTTCCCGTGCCATGTTAACAACTGAGTTTATGACTTCAATAGTACCTATATGATTTTCCTCATAAACTTCAAGCCTATTCTGGTTCCTTGGTGTGTTATATACAACAGTTATTATAATGCTCTCTTTCCCAGTATTTATGCGAGCAACAAGAAATTCCTTGAACTCACTTTCTATAGCCAAGTTTATTTCTTCAACTTGAATCCTTTCACTTATGAGCAGTGCTATCCCTCCTCCAGTCCTCTCAGATCTTTCAACCCTTAGTATTTTGAAGCCCTTAGGAAAAACTGTGACACTGTTTATGTCCTCACTCAACTTAGTCTCTGTAATTGCTACTATATCTGCCTTACTGTTGTGAATCCTATCTTTTAATTCTACTGCCTTACCAGCTAATCCATCAGCATTTGTGTATAACAATCTTAATGAGGCCCCATCCCCTGATCTTCTGTCATTATCTTCTTTATCTCCCCTTTGTCTGGAAGAACTCTGAATTGAAAATTTTTCTTCTCTTCTTCATTTCTTTCCTCATTTAACCTTCTTGCCTCTTGCAACAAGTTTTTGATCTTTCCCATCTCTTCCTGTGTTCTGTATCGTCTAATGAAC
>JAXCGZ010019218.1:32500-57500 GCA_037179515.1 Halocaridina rubra
ATTAATGTGTTTAGGTCTGTTTTTGTTAAACTGTAGGAGTGTACATATTTTTGTTAATCTGTAGGTTTGTTAAATCTCAGATTGTAAATCCTATTGTATTAAGTGAAATTAATATTACAATTGTTATAAACTGTTCACCTTCTTTCCATGCCCTTCAATATTTTGAGCCAACTTACGAGTCAGTTAGCTATTGCCACCCGGTCATATATTAGCCTAGGTCTCGGGCATGAAAAACTTGAATTTGGTATTTACTAGTCATACCTGGGTGTAATAGTATGTATGATGTGATTACCTAATTGTGATTACCTAATTGTGCTTACGGGAAAGAGCCCAAAGCTCGTATCTTCTTGTCTCCTGATCGGTTCCATTATGTACTTAGTGATACTTATCATACCTGTCCTTAAAACTATGGATTAAGATAGCATTAACTATGTTCTCGCTTAGCCAATTCCAATTATCAACTACTCTTACACTGAAAAAGAATTTCCTTACATCCTGCAAAGAAGGTTTCTTCCGAAGCTTCAAACTATGACCTCTAGTTCTAGAGCCAGCCATATCAAAATATCGATCCCTATCCACTCTATCATAACCATGAAGGAATTTAAAGACTGTCACCATATCCCCCTTCAATCTTCTAGCTTCGAGTGATGGTAAGTCTAATTCCCTCAGCCTCTCATCATAACTGAGATTGCGTATTTCTGGCACCAGTTTCGTGGCATGTGTCTGAACTTTTTCAAGCTTAGCTATGCTTTTTCAAGTGTGGATTCCAAAAGGGGGCTGCATATTCAAGTTTTGGCCTCACATAGGTTACATAAATATTTCTGAACATTTCCTTGTCCATGTGCCTGAAGGCTACCCTTACAATTGATAAGAAGGCATAGGCTGTATGTATGTATGTATGTATGTATATATGTATGTATGTGTGTGTGAGTATTTATTAAACACTGCATAATAATTATGAAAATAGAGGCATACTTCAGAAATAGAATATACTTCTGGCTAATATACATAATTTGCTTCTTGGAAATTCTAGGCAACTACCATTTTATGATCACAGATATGATAGTCATTTCTGTTACTTTTGTCCCACCACCCCATTCCACATTTTGCATAGTGAACCCAAATGTGAGTGACAAGTGCCAATGCCTGCCAGTTTTAAGTACAAATGTCTTAGAAATGTATAATGATATGTACAGTAAGATGATAAACAAAAATATGGATTGAGCTTAGGGAGGCATTGAAAATACTCTCACACATGTCTGACAAGTTTGAATGCTCCTTAACTACATGGAAAGGGATAGAATTGTCACTGACGGAAATATAAATATAAAAATTAACACCACGCGTGTATTTAAGTTATGTGTCATTATTAATCCCAGCTATGGAAGCGAAACAAAGTGTGACTGGGGAGTTAAGGCTGCATACACTTACTGTAGCCTCACGGTGGGCTCGATTGCGAGTCTGTCAACTCTCGAGTCGAGCATTATAACCACTGGGCTACGGTGGTCCACCAAATTTTAAAATTAAGACTGGCAAGAAAAAAAAGTAATGTACTGTTTTCATTAAAGGATTTGCATACTAACAATATTAGGCAGAAAATACTTACAATATTACACAGAAGCATGAAGGATGGTGCCACTTTGGTGGCAATGCCAATGGATACCAGTCTCCCGAAGGCAAACGTCCCCCAAAAGCAGGCATTCAGATAGGCTGCTTCATTCATCGTCATGTCTGCGATGCTTTTCACAGCATAGGAGAATACGTACAGACCATAGCCAGCCTTAAACAGAATATGATATTTATTTTATCTGTATTTCTTTTTTCTTTACAATAGCTGTACAATAATAGTGAATATCCATGACACTTTAGAGCTCAGTGGGTCAATACTAGTCTATACATACAGACCATATCCAGCCTTAAGCATACCGCAATACTGTAGTTTATCTAAATATTTCTTTCCAATTTTCACTATGTATACAAATTAGTAAAAATCCGCTACTCTTCACAGTTCTGTGTTCAATGATTGGCTCAAAGGCAATATTGAGTTTGATTTCCCTTGGTGATATGCAAATCTTATCTTTATTAAAATCAAATTGGGAGCAAAGACAGTTGTGGCATCTATGACGTAGAAGTTTCTGCCAACCTCAAAGGATATGTGACTATGCAGTGTAATAAGTTAATTCAATGGTGGAACAGAATCTTCAATGGCTTAGGGTTAGATACGCATATCTACACCTTTCCTACAGTTATTTTCCCAAAAATAAGAGGAAAGTTATTATTGACTGATGCTTTGTGTCCCTATTAATCCCCATTATAGGGGTGGACACAGACAGGTTGGAGCTGGGGAATTAAGGCTGGATGTTCTTCCTAATGCTATACAATGGGCTTGATCGCGGGTCTGTAGACTACCAAGTCGAGCTCTTTAACCACTGCGCTACCGCTGAATGATGCATAAATACTTCTTTGGCAATTACAATAATGCATTTATGTAATTTGCAAAATTATTGATGCTTGGGATTACTTTATCCTCACAGGTATAAGTTTGAACACATTCCCTGGATGATTCCCTCTTAATAACCCTGGATTAAAAGTTGTCGAGCTTAAGGTACGTAAATGAAATTCTGTTGATGTATTGATGATCAGTCTGTCTGCAAAAGTATTGTTAAATGAAATTACAAACACTAAGTGCACACTGCAAACCGATGACATATGCTCTTGCTATCACATCTTCAAGCCACGCAAAGGCAAAAGCGAAATGAAAGAAGAGTTTATATATCCAAATATGTGCAATATAAAATAGAACCATCTGTGTACCCAACTCCTATCTGTCTGTGAACACCCTCAATCGAATGGGGATTAAGCGACATACGGACTGGCAAACATTAAGATGCACAGGTCTTTTTTTTTATGGTAATAGCATATTCCAATAGGTTAGATTTTTATACCTCAGAAATAAAACAAAAAATGGGGATTGGGATACATGCATGATGTAAAATAAAAAAAATCAGTATTGTACTGTAATATAGAGTTGTAAGGGGGCCACGGTAGCTCAGTAGCAGATCGCTTGACTTTGGAGGTGACATGCCTGACACTCGCGAGATCGCCTTACTTAAGGGCGTTAGGAAGGTAATCCAACCTATAAACCCCATCTCCAACCTGTCTCTGTCCATCCCCATTAAAATGGGGACTGATTTCGAAACATAAACCTTCATTATTATGATGAAAAGAAGTATCCCCATAATATGATAAAAACAGAAAAAGATGAATGATTCATTATTATAATGAGACTATACTTTGCTCCCCATTCGAAAGGGGACTAATTGGGACATATAAAACGACGTTCATATGAAGATGAAGTAAAAGTATATTAACTAACACAGTAAATACAAAAACTCAGTCAATGGTCGAGGGCACGCGAAGAACTCCGCGTAATAAAACGGGATATTGCTTCTTCCCTTAATCTCTCTGCACACCAAAAGATATAGGAATGACTTTAGGTTGTGCTTCCTCGATCAATATACAAATATGAAAAACGAATATCCCTTCATTCTAGAGGACCCAATAGAATCACCACTGAAGAAAATTTAACACCAAAACAGTTCCCCTCCTACTGTCAGACCACTCGCTGCTTGCAAATGAAGAAGATTCAAGCCTGGGATTCACCCCAAAATCCAATACTGCAATCAATGTAGCAACTCTATATAAAGCTTGCATTACTTGAGGCTAAACAATAAAGAAAAGAAAGCTATATACAAAATGGCACACACTGCTAGATTTCATGAAAAGCAATTTTCGCATACCACAAGTTATAAACAGCAAAATGTAACTCATTATAGATTACCAAACCTCAATACAACTTAAAGCTTTTCAACTTGGAGTCATATGCAGATTCTACTCTATATAGCCATTATTTTGAGTTGGAAATCCAAGAACCAGCAAGTTTACCTTTTACCGTTACGACTTTTCAAGCTTAATATTAAAGGGTCCTTCAAGAGTATGAGAAGACTGAAAGACAACTTATTTGGAGAAGAAAAAATAGCAACTTTTATAAGCAATGACAGTTAGGCAATAAAAAAGCGTTTTGAAAGAAACTGAAAAAATCAGTTTTCATTAATAGATTACATTTAAACAAAAAAGATAAGGAAAAACCATATTGCAGTGTGATAATGATCGGCAAAATTAATTCATTGATGAAATTAAATTCTGCTGAAGTTTGTGAAAATATTATTGAAAAGTACAAATCTCCCAAAGAATGCAAGCGGAGAAAGGGCTGAGAGCGTTCTAAAGTTTTTGAGAATGGTTGGGGATATAACTATATTGTTGATGTGGGGTAACACTTTTAAAGAGCAAGTAATCAGGAGTTGGATAGTCAGAATGGGGAAATTAAAAGCCACTTTCTTTAATTCAGCAAAGAATAGGTAAAAAGAGATTCTTCAAAATTATAATATTAAACCAGGCATTAACCATGGAATGTGAATCAATATAATAATGTTCATAACACCAAACTATATATACAAGATTATTAAACTTCTGTGATCATAATTATAGAAAAAAAATACTCGTTATAATGAGAACAGAACCAATTATTCAAGTTCGTGCTTCCTTAAGCAGAGCAGAAATCGTAATATTAATTACTTCTTACTGAAAGGTAGGACCTCCGCCATCAACAGACTGGAAGGGAATCATGCAAAAATAAGAAT
This sequence comes from Halocaridina rubra, assembly GCA_037179515.1. Lineage (NCBI taxonomy): Eukaryota > Metazoa > Arthropoda > Malacostraca > Decapoda > Atyidae > Halocaridina > Halocaridina rubra. The sequence goes on from JAXCGZ010019218.1 coordinate 37,201, forward strand.
ATGCTACTTATAAGAATATTGAGTTAATGCTCCCAGCACTTCACATGTATGGTGGACAGGAAAATACCATAACCAGAATATGTTAACATGATCAAAGTTTGATGTTCATTGATGGCATGCAAAAATAAAAATAATAAAATTCATTAATACAAATAAATTAATGTCAAATTAGCAATATAATTAACTCTGAATCTGGACTTGAAAAGCAAAACCAAGGAAGTAAAATAAATAGCTATCAGTAAAATGAACTTAAAAGAAAAGGAAATAAACTTAAGCAAAATTGAAATAGAAAAGAGTATATAGAAAAAAAAAGCTGAATTACCAAGAAAAACATCCCACTAACCTCAGAATTCATGCCTAGCCACAAGACTACATTCAAATATATACACTGGCCGCAATCCTCCTTGAAAGAGGGTGGCCGAATCAAAGCACACAGTCATCAGAAGCAAAACCTACCTCGACCACTCCTCTTAACTCCTTTGGGATAAAGGTTGGCCACACAATTCATCCACCACCACCCTGCTTGAGTCACCCACAGGGCATAATCCAAAAGGTATAATCCACATTACACTAAAGGTTAAGAATGCCTGTCTGTTTAATGCAACAAATGAAATATGATGCCTAGAACAAAAGTGCTTTTGCCTCACTGAGTAAATGATGTGTATTTTCCTGTATTTTCTTTTAACAATATTCCTGAAGATAGGAAGGTACAAGAATGTGGTGCACAGTCAATATCCCTATGTGAAATGAGAATAATTTAGAGATATTAACTATACTGTACTTATTGCAGTCAGAGCGGTGGATACATCGGCATTTAGATGTCAGATATATCTAATGAAAGACAGAGGCAAGGGAGAGTGATTGCACTGAGCCCGACTAAATACCTACTACGTAATCGGGACTCAATCCCATTCTCAAATCACGTATACCCAGTAATATTCTAGCAATGGCTGAATAATCATGTACACCTATAGAAAATCATCAATCCCCCAGTTAATTTACCAATTTAATTAGTAATAACATGAGAGCGTGAAAGCTTATCCAACCTCGGGTCGGACTTGAACCTGCGGCCAGTATATTACCAACTCCAGATGATACCACTGCGCCACAGTGTTAAAGCATGGGATTCACCTGCAGTCCATCGTAGAGGAATAATGTTACTGCAGTGAGTGCAGTAACCATGATGATCTGGTCACGAGTCACTGCTGGTCTGTCCTCCGCATCCTTCGCCTTGTTAACAACGCCACCTGTGGTGTGCATTTCATAGGCCTCTTTACCAGCTTCAGCACCAGGGTCTATTACATCAGGGCCAACATTATCTATACCCATTATCTCTCTTGCCAGCAAAACCACCAGTAACAATACCACGGGTACCTAATGGAGACATATAATCATGTTATTATATATCAACATTTTTTAAGTTATGATAAAGCTTTTATACACAATCTGGAAAAAAATCACGCTGTACCGGCTGAAATTATAATGTTCATATGGTGTTAGCATTTAATAAGAATAGATATAGTGTTCCCTATTAGTAATGCAGTCTTAAGAAAGGACTGGTTTCAGAAAAAACTTTCGAGTTGAAAAAATACATATTGCCACAAAATTATAACAACTGTACTATATATATGCCAACAGGGAAATAACGGAGGTTTGAGGTGTACTCTCCTATGCATAGGAGATTATGTAGGAGGTATATTATGCCAATTTTAATGTTGCAGAATTTAACTCTCTCTCTCTCTCTCTCTCTCTCTCTCTCTCTCTCTCTCTCTCTCTCTCTCTCTCTCTCTCTCTCTCTCTCTCTCTCTCTCTCTCTCTCTCTCTCTCCTCTCTCTTTAAACAGATGAGTTCTTGATGCTTATCCTCCCATAGTTCATTCTTTCTTTCTCTGCAAATTCTTTTTCCTTCTTTAAGGGTGTAAATATCGACCAAATAGGCCAAAGTGAAGTTGGACTGGGAATCCTCTCCTCTCCCACAGAGTTAAGGTTTTGCTTTAACTCGGCCACCCCTCTTATAAAGAGGATTATGACTCATGTATATAGATTATTATTATTATTATTATTATTATTATTATTATTATTATTATTATTATTATTATTATTATTATTATTATTTGTATTATTATTATTATTATTATTATTATTATTATTATTATTATTATTATTATTATTATTATTATTATTATTATTATTAGTAGTAGTAGTAGTAGTAGTAGTAGTAGTAGTAGTAGTAGTATCATTATTAATATGTTGGAGCTAGAGATTAAGATCGGATGCCCTTCCTGAAACCCAGCAGTAGGATAACCCACGTTAGTTGATTCCCAACTCATGCGCTATACCACTGCACCACTGCAGCCCCCATTGGGAGGAAAAATACTACCCTAAACATCGCAGCATGTCATAATAGGCTACTAAAATGGATGCACTATATCGTTGAAAAGTTGATGGGATGACTAGAGGATATTTAGGCTATGATGAATATTTACCCTCTTGGTCTTTTGTAATAATTGTGGATACCCTATCAGCTTCTCTAGGCCGTGGAGTAAAATATAAGCATTTTAAACATTATTACTCTTGATATCAGTAGTAACTGTTCACGTAGAAATATACACTGTTTGCAATATCGTTCCAATTATCTATCTCAGGAGAGGCAAGAACACCTCCTCCATGTTCCCCTGCATGTCATAAAAGTCGACTCCATAGGGCGGAATCGAGGAGACTGGAAATCCCCTACTTTGTATTTTCCTCCTACCAGAAGTCAAGTTTTTTGCTTTGACTCAGTCACCCCCTTTATGAAGAAAATTGTGGCTTTTGTATACAGACAAATAGCTTTAGGGAAATAAATAAAATCCAGAGACAGCTTACCTGAAATCCAGATAATATCCAAAAAGCATACTGAATCTCAGATCCTTTTTGGGCGTTGTGGGTATTTGGTAATGGCTGAGACATATTAGGAGTGTGACTCAGATCCAGTTTGTGGTATGACTCTGAATGGGTACCATTGCAGTCCTTATTCAGTAAAAAAGGCTCTGCAATCATAGGCGAGAGAAATGCCCCAAGCCCATAGAAGAAATGGAGTGCCTGTTGGAGTAAATGACTGATATATTAAGAATGACCAACAGCAAAGCGAAAAAAACTATGATTATAATGTGAATGCACACACACACGCGCACACAAACGCATACACCAGTCATGGGCCGGTATTAGAGAACGTAATTTTTTCAGCTACAGAGGTAAGGAAAGCGCTGATGGAGTTAGATGCCCATACAGCGACAGGTCCTGATGATATATCACCTTTTGTACTGCAGAAATGTGCTAAACCAATATTGATGGCGCTATGCATCATATTTGATAGTTGCTGGAAACTGCAGAGATTCCAAGATGCTGGAAACTGCGGAGATTCCAAGATGATGGAATAAATCAAACGTAATACCTATCTTCAAAAAGGGAAGGAGAGATAAAACTCTAAATTACAGGTCTTTTCCCTTGTTCAGCATAGTTTGCAGAGTTATGAAAAAACTACAGAAAAATAAATCTCTCTTCACTTAGAATTCTTCAACTTATTGTCAGTGAGGCAACATGGGTTCAGAGAAAGCAGATCAACAGAAACAAACTTATTAGAATACTATGATGAGGTAAGCCGGATCTTACTGGAAAGAGAGGGCTGGGTGGATTGCATATTCCTATATTTTCAGAAGGCAATTGATATGTTCCCACACGGGAGACTTATCAAGAAGCTGCAAGTAATGGCGAGAATAAGTGGAAATGTCTTGGAACGGAGAAAAGCTTACTAAGAATGAAAAGAACAGAGAGTTAAAGTAAGACAGTCAGTGTCTGAATGAAGAAGGGTTAGTCGTGGAGTTCCACAGGCTTCGGTTTTAGGGCCACTTTTGTTCCTTGTATATGTAAATGACCTACCAGAGTTTGTAAATTCATTCTTGACTATGTTTGCAGATGACGCCAAGATTGTGGAGAAAGTAAGAGATGAGAACGGTGGTAGAAAACTCCAGGAAGACCTAAATAGTCTGCATGAGTTGTCAGAAAAGTGGCTAATGAAATTCAATGCTTAAAAATGTAAGGTAATGAAAATGGGAACAAGTTCGAGAAGGCCAAGCTTGGTTACTCAACAGCAGGAGCAGAACTACAAGAGACGGAGAATACGAGATATCTAGGAGTAAACATACCAGCAGCTATGTCTCCAGAAATGCATATAAATAGCATAGTAAGGGCAGCATATGCTTTCTTAGCAAATGTAAGGGTAGCCTTCAGACACATGGATAGAGATATGTTCAGAAATATTTATGTAACTTATGTGAAGCCAAAACTGGAATATGCAGTCCCCCTTTGGTATCCATACTCTTAAAAACACTTAAATAAGATGGAAAAAGTTCAAAGGCATGCCACGAAACTGGTGCCATAAATACACAATCTCAGTTATGAGGAGATGCTGAGGGAATTAGACTTACCATCGTTCGTGACGGTTTTTAATTTCCATCATGATTTTGACAGAGTGTATAGGGGTAAATTTTTTTATATGGCTGGCTCTAGAACTATGGGTCACTGTTTGAAGGTTTGTAAGAAAATTTCTTTGCAGAATGTAAGGAAGTATTTTTTTTTTATTGTAAGAGTAGTTCATGATCGGAATTGGTTAAGCGAGGAGGTAGTTAATGCTGATTCAATCCACAGTATTAAGGACAAGTTTGAGATTACGGGAAAGAACCCCAAGCTCGTAACTTCCCGTCTCCTGGTCGGTTCCATTTTGTACTTAGTAATACTTATCATACTTTCTTAAAACTATGGACTGAGTTAGCATTATCTACATCCTCGCTTAGTGAATTCTAATCATCGACTACTCTTACACTAAAAAAAAAAAAAAAAAAGTACTTCCTTACTTCCTGCAAAGAAGTTTTCTTACGAAGCTTCATATTTTGACCTCTAATTCTAGTTGCAGCCATATAAAAAATATCCATCCCTATCCACTCTGACATAACCATGAAGGAATTAAAAAAAAATCTACCTTATCCTCCCTCATTCTTCTAGCTTCAAGTGATGGTAAGTCTAACTCTCTCAGCCTCGCCTCATAACTGAGGTTGCGTATTTCTGGCACCAGTTTCGTGGTATGTCTTTGAACTTTTTCAAGCTTAACTACGTGCTTTTTGAAGTGTGGATTCCAAAAGGGGGCTGCATATTCAAACTTTGGCCTCACATACGTTACCTAAATATTTCTGAACATTTCCTTGTCCATGGGCCTGAAGGTTGTTTTTACATTTGCTAAGAAAGCATATGCTTTTTTTTTATGTGTGACACTGCTCTTACTATGCCATTTATATGCATTCCTGGAGACAAATCTGCCAGTATGTTTATTTCTAGATGTCTCTCATTCTCTGTATCTTAAAGTTCTGCTCCTGCCATTGAGTAGTCAAGCTTGGGCCTTCTTGTACTTGTACCCATTCTCATTACCTCACATTTAGAAATACTGAATTTCATTAGCCACTTCTCTGACCACTCATGCAGACTATTTAGGTCTTCCTGAAGTTCTCTACCATTGTTCTCGTCTTTTATTTTCTTCACAGTTCTTGCATCATCTGCAAACATATTCATGAGTGAATTTACAGACTCTGGTAGGTCATTTACATATACAAGGAACAAAAGTGACCCTAAAACTGAACCCTGTGGAACTCCACTACTAACTCTTCTCCATTCAGACAATGTGTGTTTCACTCTAGCCCTCTGGGCCCTTCCTTCCAAGTAAGTATCTATCCATTCCAAATTCGTTCCACCTATTCTCGCCATTGCTTGCAGCTTCTTAATAAGTCTCCCATGTGGGATTATGTCAAATGCTCTCTGAAAGTCTAGGAATATGCAATCTGCCCAGCCCTCTCTTTCCTGTAATAATCGGCTTACCTCATCATAAAATTCTAATAAGAGTGTTACTGCTGATCTACTTTCTCTGAAGCCATGTTGTCTCACTGATAAAAAGTTGAAGGATTCCAAGTGAAGAGAGATGTGTTTTCTTAGTAGTTTCTCCTTAATTTTGCAAACTATGCTGGTCAAGGAAACTGGTCTATAGTTTAGAGCTGTAGCCCTCATTCCCTCTTTAAAGATAGGTACCACGTTCGCTTGTTTCCAGCACCTTGGAATATCCACTGATTCCAGTATGTAATTACCTAATTGTATTTACTTAATTGTGTTTACGGGAAAGAGCCCAAAGCTCGTATCTTCCCGTCTCCTCATCGGTTCCATTTTATACTTAGTGATACTTATCATACCTGTCCTTAAAACTATGGATTGAGATAGCATTAACTACCTCCTCGCTTAGCCAATTCCAATTATCAACTACTCTTACACTGAAAAAGTATTTCCTTACATCCTGCAAAGAAGTTTTCTTACGAAGCTCCAAACTATGACCTCTAAATCTAGAGCCTGCCATATCAAAAAATCGATCCCTATCCACTCTATCATAACCATGAAGGAATTTAAAGACTGTCACCATATCCCCTCTCACTCTTCTAGCTTCCAGTGATGGTAAGTCTAATTCCCTCAGCCTCTCATCATAACTGAGATTGCGTATTTCTATCACCAGTTTCGTGGCATGTCTTTGAACTTTTTCAAGCTTAGCTATGTGCTTTTTCAAGTGCGGATTCCAAAAGGGGGCTGCATATTCGAGTTTGGGCCTCACATAGGTTACATAAATATTTCTGAACATTTCCTTGTCCATGTGCCTGAAGGCTACCCTTACATTTGATAAGAATGCATATGCTGCCCTTACTATGCCATTTATATGTATTTCTGGAGACAAATCTGCCAGTATGTTTACTCCTAGATCTCTCTCATTTTCTGTCTCTTGAAGTTGTACTCCAGCCACCGAGTAATCAAGCTTGGGCCTTCTTGCACTTGTACCCATTCTCATTACCTTACATTTTGAAGTACTGAATTACATTAGCCACTTTTCTGACCACTCATGCACACTATTTAGATCTTCCTGAAGTTCTCTACCATTGTTCTCGTCTCCTACTTTCTTCACAATCTTTGTCTCATCTGCAAACATATTTATGAATGAATTTACAGACTCTGGTAGGTCATTTACATACACAAGGAACAAAAGTGGCCCTAAAACAGAACCCTGTGGAACTCCACTACTAACTCTTCTCCATTCAGACACTCAGTATCTTACTCTAACCCTCTGTTCATTTCCTTCTAAGTAAGTTTTTATCTATTCCAAGACATTTCCACCTATTCTAGCAATTGCTTGCAGCTTCCTAATAAGTCTCCCATGTGGAACAGTGTCAAACGCTTTCTGGAAGTCTAGGAATATGCAATCTGCCCAGTCCTCTCTTTCCTGTAAGATTCGGCTTACCTCATCATAAAATTCTAATAAGTTTGTTACTGTTGATATACCTTCTCTGAAGCCATGTTGCCTCACTGACATAAAGTTGAAGGATTCCAAGTGATGAGAGATATGTTTCCTTAGTAGTTTTTCCATAACTTTGCAAACTATGCTGGTCAAGGAAACTGGTCTATAGTTCAGAGCCGTATCCCTCCTTCCCTTTTTGAAGATAGGTATCACATTTGCTTGTTTCCAGCATCTTGGAATCTCCCCTGACTCCAGTGAGTTTTTAAATATGATACTTAGTGCCACTGATGTGGAGTTTGTGCATTTTTTAAGTACATGAGGGGATATGTCATCAGGACCTGTAGCTTTATGAACATCTAACTCCATCAGCGCCTTGCATACCTCTGTGGCTGTAAGGTTAATATTCTCTAATACCGGCCCTTGAGCTTCTATCTCTGCAATCTGAGGGGGTGGGGTATTTTCTACTGTAAATACTGACTGAAACTCCTTGTTCAGTTCTATGCAGATCTCTTCATCCTCTCTCTTAAGCCTTAAAACCTGTTCTTTTACCTTCAGTTTTCCTCTGATAAAGCTGTGGAAAAGCTTGGGATTTTCTTTAGCCTTCCTGGTGATGTCCCTCTCATAGTCTCTCTCTGCCTCTCTTCTTTTACTTAGGTAGTCATTTCTTGCTCATTTGTAGGTTTGCCAGGCATTTATGTTTTTCCTCCTCCTATACCTTTTCCAGCTTTTGTCTCTCCACTCCTTAGCTCTTTTACACTCATTATCGAACCATTTCTCTCTGGCATGAATTACACCTACTTTGGTGAAAGGTATGCAGAAATCTACTATCTTTCCATATTTCTCACAAAAGATGTCATACATTTCTTGTACAGATTTGTTGTAAAATAAGGTTCTCCAGTCAATAACTGCAAAAAGCTCATTCATTTTGATGTAATCTCCTTTCGGATAGTTCCTCCTCATGTCCTCAGTGCCTCTACTCTCAGACAGAATATCTTCAATGATATACTCCATCAACAACACATAGTGGTCACTCTTTCTAATTGGTGGTTCATACTCAATTTTTTCAATATCCAACACATTATCTGTGAACACTAGATCAAGATATGATACTTAGTGCCACTGATATTGAGTCTGCGCATTTTTTAAGTACATGAGGGGATATGTCATCAGGACCTGTGGCTTTATGAACATCTAAGTCCATCAGCGCTTTGCATACCTCTATGGCTGTAAGGTTGATGTTCTCTAATACCGGCCCTTGAACTTTTATCTCTGTAATCTGAGGGGGTGGGGTATTTTCTAGTGTAAATACTGACTGAAACTCCTTGTTCAATTCTTTGCAGATCTCTTCATCCGTCTCAGTGATGCTTCCATCCGCTCTCTTTAGCCTTAAAACCTGTTCTTTTACCTTCAGTTTTCCTCTGATAAAGCTGTGGATAAGCTTGGGATTTTCTTTAGCCTTCCTGGAGATGTCCCTCTCATAATCTCTCTCTGCCTCTCTTCTTTTACTTAGGTAGTCATTTCTTGCTCATTTGTAGGTTTGCCAGGCATTTATGTTTTTTCTCCTCCTATACCTTTTCCATCTTTTGTCTCTCCACTCCTTAGCTCTTTTACACTCATTATCGAACCATTTCTCTCTGGCATGAATTACACCTACTTTGGTGAAAGGTATGCAGCAATCTACTATCTTTCCATATTTCTCACAAAAGATGTCATACATTTCTTGTACAGATTTGTTGTAAAATAAGGTTCTGCAGTCAATAACTGCAAAAAGCTTATTCATTTTGATGTAATCTCCTTTCGGATAGTTCCTCCTCATGTCCTCAGTGCCTCTACTCTCAGGCAGAATATCTTTAATGATATACTCCATCAACATCGCACAGTGGTCACTCTTTCCAATTGGTGGTTCATACTCAATTTTTTCAATATCCAACACATTATCTGAGAATACTAGATCAAGTAGTGATGGCTCATCTCCACCCCTGGCCCTTGTTGGTTCCATTACATGTTGGTGTAGGAAATTCCCTTGTACGCAATCTAGGAATCTTGCCCCGAATGAGTCCTCACCACTGTGTTGGTCAAGATTTATCCAATCTATCTCTTTATGATTAAAATCTCCCATAATCAAAATCCTACATTTTTTTCCCGTGCCATTTTAACAACTGAGTTTATGACTTCAATAGTACCTATATTACTTTCCTCATAAACTTCAAGCCTATTCTGGTTCCTTGGTGGGTTATATACAACAGTTATTATAATGCTCTCTGACCCAGTATTTATGCGAGCAACAAGAAATTCCTTGAACTCCCTTTCTATAGCCAAGTTTATTTCTTCAACTTGAATCCTTTCACTTATGAGCAGTGCTATCCCTCCACCAGTCCTCTCAGATATTTCAACTCTTAGTATTCTGAAGCCCTTAGGAAACTGTGACACTGTTTATGTCCTCACTCAACTTAGTCTCTGTAATTGCTACTATATCTGCCTTACTGTTGTGAATCCTATCTTTTAATTCTACTGCCTTACCAGCTAATCCATCAGCATTTGTGTATAACAATCTTAATGAGGCCCCATCCCCTGATCTTCTGTCATTATCTTCTTTATCTCCCCTTTGTCTGGAAGAACTCTGAGATGAAAATTTTTCTTCTCTTCTTTATTTCTTTCCTCATTTAACCTTCTTGCCTATTCCAACAAGTTTTTGATCTTTCCCATCTTTTCCTGTGTTCTGTATCGTCTAATGAACACTTCTTTGAATTCTTGAAGGTCTTTTAGACTTTTTTTCTCAACAATATTTCCCTACATGTTTCCCCTCTCTCAAAGGTTACTTTTGTTGGTCTCGGCTTTCCTTCCCTCGAATATTTGCCTAGTTGGTGAATGTTTACAATATCCTCAGGACCACAAGCTACTCCAAGCTTTCTTATCAGGTCTACAACCCTAGCTTTATTTTCTCCAAGTCACCCCTGCCATGTAGGCTCCTGGGATTCGCTTATGACTGAGATTACCACTGTCTTCTCTTTGCCAAGTGCCTGTTTGATCAGTGGATTTATATATATATATATATATATATATATATATATATATATATATATATATATATATATATATATATATATATATATATATATATATATATATATATATATATATATATATATATATATATATATATATATATATATATAAACTGTTTACCTTACACTCTATTTTTTTTATTGTAACACAAGGACGGGATAAAGGAAAAAGAAAATAAGAATTTAAAAAAAAATTGGCCACATTGGGCCTGGGCAGCAAGGAAACATAAAATAAAGAGAAACAGAGATGGGGAGTGTTGTGACTTGTCAGATGTGAAAGGATAGTAAGAGATGTGTAACGAATATCCATTGATAAGGTAGAGATAGGCCCATTAAAGAAAACAAAGTTAATAATATTTACAGAACTTTTTAATTTCGTGACTAATCCAGTCGCTTTCTCGAAGGACAAAGCCAAGATATACAGCCAACAAACAAAACCTATGAAAAGAAGCAAAACAGTTTCCCTCAAAAAAAGAAAAAAAAACTAAAACGGATGAAGTGATATAAATCAAAATTACCCGTCGGAGTTTTTATATAATCCCCACGCACGGGCCCCAAAGGAAAAAATAAAATCAATAATTAACATTAATTGTAAAAGATAAACACAAAAAATAAAGTAAATGGGCCTATTCACATAGAGAAAGAGAAAAAGTACCCATACACATACATATGTTTATGCTTACGCATATCTATGCACATACATATAAATATACGTGTAAACACATACAACATAAACATGCATACACATATATATAAACAACGCTGTATTTCGGGTCCAAAATGGACCCCTTCTCAAGACCTTGTGCTTGAGGAAAGATCCAGTTAGGACCCGAAATATATACTCTCTGTGTGTTCCAATGATGGCCTTCCTTACTACATAAAGCATGCACATGTACATACACTCAAATGTCTGCATATATATATATATATATATATATATATATATATATATATATATATATATATATATATATATATATATATATATATATATATATATATATATATATATACATACATACATCCGGCCAAAACAGCAAACATATTCATACACACATGAACACACATCTAAATAAAGAAATAACAAAAATATGCATACAAATAACATACACTCATAAAGACACATAATAAACACATAGGTACAAATAAATAACTGAAAACAAAAACAAAATCAGAAGCAAACATTTACGCAAATACAAACAAAAATACATAAAGGATAAACATATATATATATATATATATATATATATATATATATATATATATATATATATATATATATATATATATATGCAAAAACATGTAAAATACATACAAGATTTTATAAAAAGAAAAAACAAAGCAACTGAGGAATACAATGGATCAAATATAACAGAATATTGCACACACAAACGCACACACACACGCCCATATATATATATATATATATATATATATATATATATATATATATATATATATATATATATATATATATATATATATATATATATATATATATATATATATATATATATATATATATATATATATATATATATATATATATATGGGCCTAGTGAGAGAGAGAGAGAGAGAGAGAGAGAGAGAGAGAGAGAGAGAGAGAGAGAGAGAGAGAGAGAGAGAGAGAGAGAGAGAGAGAGAGAGAGAGAGAATCTAGTCCATGAATCCAGTCAGAGGCATATAGAACTGAAAAGGGCTAAACAGACAATCAGTATTTCCTGTACTGTCATTATTACTGTCGGTGTGTCCATCATATGGACGTAGTAGTTCACACCAATAGAATAGTGTCAGTATTTTTACTGACAGTAATAATGATCGTCTGTACCCCCCTAAATTGTAGACCCGTTTTTATGATTATTTTTCTTACCTGGAGGAAAGGGGCAACGTTCATACCATAGAGTTGTATCATGGAGATATTGGCCACTGTGTCTATGGTACCCATGAAGAATCCCATGATGGCCAAAACCACCGCTAACCATCGCAACAACGTACAAAATGGGATGACGGCCAATGTAATCGACAGCATAGAAGTTGATATCAATAATACCAAATGGTTACCCAACCTGGAAAAAAAAAACTGCTTTGACACAGTTGCTCTAGTCACAGTCTAGTGCAATGCGGAACCCTTTTGGAATCCACACTCGGCAAAAATTATAGTACACACACACACACACACACACACACACACGCAATCTCAGTTATGATGAGAGGCTGAGGGAATTAGACTTACCATCACTCGAAGCTAGAAGAGTGAGGGGGGGATATGGTGACAGTCTTTAAATTCCTTCATGGTTATGATAGAGTGGATAGGGATCGATATTTTGATATGGCTGGCTCTAGAACTAGAGGTCATAGTTTGAAGCTTCGTAAGAAAGCTTCTTCGCAGGATGTAAGGAAATACTTTTTCAGTGTAAGAGTAGTTGATAATTGGAATTGGCTAAGCGAGGAGGTAGTTAATGCTATCTCAATGCATAGTTTTAAGGACAGGTATGATAAGTATCACTAAGTATAAAATGGAACCGATCAGGAGACGGGAAGATACGAGCTTTGGGCTCTTTCCCGTAAACAAAATTAGGTAATCACAATTAGGTAATCACACACACACACACACACACACACACACACACACACACACACACACACACACACACACACACACACACACACACACAGGCACATGGACAAGGAAATGTTCAGAAATATTTATGTAACCTATGTGAGGCCAAAACTCGAATATGCAGCCCCCTTTTGGAATCCGCACTTGAAAAAGCACATAGCTAAGCTTGAAAAAGTTCAAAGACATGCCACGAAACTAGTGCCAGAAATACGCAATCTCAGTTATGATGAGAGGCTGAGGGAATTAGACTTACCATCACTCGAAGCTAGAAGAGTGAGGGGGGATATGGTGACAGTCTTTAAATTCCTTCATGGTTATGATAGAGTGGATAGGGATCGATATTTTGATATGGCTGGCTCTAGAACTAGAGGTCATAGTTTGAAGCTTCGTAAGAAAACTTCTTCGCAGGATGTAAGGAAATACTTTTTCAGTGTAAGATTAGTTGATAATTGGAATTGGCTAAGCGAGGAGGTAGTTAATGCTATCTCAATCCATAGTTTTAAGGACAGGTATGATAAGTATCACTAAGTATAAAATGGAACCGATCAGGAGACGGGAAGATACGAGCTTTGGGCTCTTTCCCGTAAACACAATTAGGTAATCCCAATTAGGTAATCACACACAAACATACACGCTCGCGCGCGCACACACACACAGTATATGTCTATGTCTCGGATCATAGCAACATAATAACAAAAATATAAGATAAATAAAATAAAAAAATACGCATTATGTTTGATAAATCGCACATTCCATAACTAATAATGCTAGCTTAAAATTAATGACACCATTCTTAAGCAAAGCCTTTTTCCTTTCTGAAGCATACAAAGGTAGTTCCAGTGCAGCCGTGGAGGAATCACTTGTGACTAGTATTTAGTTTTAGTTTTTGCGAATGTTTAAAGTGTTACTATTGTCTCGCACGGCTCTCATTCCAGCGTTATTCTTAAGATTCGCGTAACAGTTCGTAACTAGTTACGGTAAAATAATGAAATAAAAGGCAAAAAAAAGCAAAAAAAAAAAAAAGTTTTATGTACTGAAATTTAAACATTCAGTTTATTATTGATTTGAAATTTATGAGCAGAATTATTCTGACTTACCCTTAAAACAAAACTCGACCATAATACTACTTTTTATTCATTTTTTTTTTACATCGTCTCGCGACCCCCCTCTAGGGATCGCGACCTCCAGGTTGCAAACCACTGCTCCAATACACGTTGAATTATGTCTTCTTCTTACATAACAAAGATTTGTAATAAATCCTTGATTAAAACGATAGTGACGGTTTGTCATCGTTACTTATTTCACTTATTTATTTATTTATCTGTTAATTTACTTATCTGTCCTCTATTTGATTTTTGAAAGTGCAAATATAAGGTGGAATTGACGTACACTATGAAAAACTTCATAATTTTAGGTTTATATGTTACATGTATACGAACATAGATGTATGCATGTATGTATGTATGTGTATATGTATGCATGTATGTATGTATGAATGTATGTATGTATGTATGTATGTATGTATGTATGTATGTATGCATGTATGTATGTATGTATGCATGTATGTATGTATATGTGTGTATATATATATATATATATATATATATATATATATATATATATATATATATATATATATATATATATATATATATATATATATATATATATACACACACACACACACACACTAGAGTCAGGTGAGATTCCAAGATGCTGGAAACAAGCAAACGTGATACCTATCTTCAAAAAGGGAAGGAGGGATACGGTTCTAAACCATAGACCAGTTTCCTTGACCAGCATAGTTTGCAAAGTTATGGAGAAACTACTAAGGAAACATATCTCTCTTACTTGGAATCCTTCAACTTTTTGTCAGTGAGACAACATGGCTTCAGAGAAGGTAGATCAACAGTAACAAACTTATTAGAATTTTATGATGAGGTAAGCCGAATCTTACAGGAAAGAGAGAGCTGGGCGGATTGCATATTCCTAGACTTCCAGAAAGCATCTGACACTGTCCCACTGGGAGACTTATTAAGAAGCTGCAAACAATGGCTAAAATAGGTGGAAATGTCTTGGAATGGATAAAAACTTACTTAGAAGGAAGGGAACAGAGGATTGGGGTAAGACACTCAGTGTCTGAATGGAGAAGAGTTAGTAGTGGAGTTCCAAAGGGTTCAGTTTTAGGGCCACTTTTGTTCCTTGTATATGTAAATGACCTACCAGAGGCTGTAACTTCATTCATGAATATGTTTGCAGATTATGCAAAGATTATGATGAAAGTAGGAAACGAGAACAATGGTAGAGAACTTCAGGAAGATCTAAATAGTCTGTATGAGTGGTCAGAAGAGTGGCTAATGAAATTCAATACTCCAAAATGTAAGGTAATGAGAATGGGTACAAGTGCAAGAAGGCCCAAGCTTGACTACTCGGTGGCAGGCGTACAACTTCAAGAGACAGAGAATGAGAGAGATCTAGGAGTAAACATACTGGCAGATTTGTCTCCAGAAATACATATAAATGGCATGGTAAGGACAGCATATGCTTTCTTAGCAAATGTAGGGGTAGCCTTCAGGCACATGGACAAGGAAATGTTCAGAAATATTTATGTAACCTATGTGAGGCCAAAACTTGAATATGCAGCCCCCTTTTGGAATCCGCACTTGAAAAAGCACGTAGCTGAGCTTGAAAAAGTTCAAAGACACGCCACGAAACTGGTGCCAGAAATACGCAATCTCAGTTATGATGAGAGGCTGAGGGAATTAGACTTACCATCACTCGAAGCTGGAAGATTGAGGGGGGATATGGTGACAGTCTTTAAATTCCTTCATGATTATGATAGAGTGGATAGGGATCGATATTTTGATATAGCTGGCTCCAGAACTAGAGGTCATAGTTTGAAGCTTGGTAAGAAAACTTCTTTGCAGGATGTAAGGAAGTACTTTTTTAGTGTAAGAGTAGTTGATAATTGGATTTGGCTAAGCGAGAAGGTAGTAATGCTAACTCAATCCATAGTTTTAAGGGCAGGTGTGATAAGTATCATTAAATACAAAATGGAACCGATGAGGAGACGGGAAGATACGAGCTTTGGGCTCTTTCCCGTAAGCACAATTAGGTAATCACACACACACACACACACACACACACACACACACACACACACACACACACACACACACACACACACACACACATACACAAAGTAAAATACCTTGACCCTTTGCAGGAAGAAAATACAGAGGAGGAGACTCCCAGTCCCCTTGCTCCGCTAAAGTTTGTCGACTTTTACGACACGCATGGGAACACGGAGGAAGTATTCTTTTGTAAACTGATTTAAATTTCATTTCTTCGCTTTAGCAAAAGCAAGAAACAAAAATTATTCTCTCTCTCTCTCTCTCTCTCTCTCTCTCTCTCTCTCTCTCTCTCTCTCTCTCTCTCTCTCTCTCTCTCTCTCCTCTCTCTCTCTCTCTCTCTCTCTCTCTCTCTCTCTCTCTCTCGCCTCGTAGGTCAGTGGGTTGAGTGATGAGATTATACAGGCACATAGTATTCGGTTCTACGTCACGGAGTCTCTTTTCTACTGAGGGCTAGGACGGTGCCTTCTTGCAAATTACTTTATTTTGCCAGGTGTGATCGTTACCTTGAGTGTATGCACTTATTAACCTCAGACCGTGGCGAGCTGCGAACCCTCGACCTAACACCTCAAAGTCACAGACGCTACCGCTTTGCCAAGGCAACCACATATACACGTGCATTGTCCTACATTAAATTCCAAAGATTAGGGTGCTTAAACAAGTTCCCTATGTCGTTTTGGAATGGAAAACTTTCAAATAAAAATGTAAACAATCACGGTAGGTAATCTCTCTCTCTCTCTCTCTCTCTCTCTCTCTCTCTCTCTCTCTCTCTCTCTCTCTCTCTCTCTCTCTCTCTCTCTCTCTCTCGTAAATTCCAAACTTGGAGCGAAAGTGCTCATTGCTGGTTTAGTATCCCCATCCTTCTCGGGCAATATCACTTTAGTTGAAGTCTAAACATGGTTTTATTTCCCAAGGAATGCGAGTCATTCCCTCCGATTTAGCCCCGTTCTCTACCCGGCTGAGGAGGCTCTTTTATAATTTAATAAAGAGGAATTCTGAGTGTCAGAGCGCACGGTCAGGCTTCAGTTGGATAGTGAAATGTTTATATAAACTGTATGGAACAAAATGAGAGTTCTAAAATGAGATTTTTATATATATAAAGGGTAGAAAAGTCATCGAAAGCTTCAGAACGAATACTCAAGCTTAAATTGGGTAATTAAAACAATCATAAACTCAGGAAAGTTACTGAGAGATTCAGAATAAGCTTTATGCGTATATGAACTGTAATAGGAAGGTCACTGTGTTTCATAATGATTGTGCTGGCTTCAGTTGGGATATAAAAAGATAAATACGTCTAAACTGTAAGAGAGTGGCTGAAACTTTCGGAACGAGTATATAACTATATAAACTGTAGGGCTGTATTTGGTGAGTTTCAAAACGGGTATTTTTGGCTTTTTTTTTTTTATCTGTATGCAAAAGCAAATATTCTCTTATAAAGGGTGTAACTAATTCAAGGCAAGACTTTCCTCTTTGTGGAAGGAAAATACAAAAGAAGGGATCCCCAGCTCCCTCACTCCGTCCCATTTAATCGATTTTTTAAATACGCAGGAGGAGGTATTTTGGTTTTAAATAGGAAATATATATATATATATATATATATATATATATATATATATATATATATATATATATATATATATATATATATATATATATATATATATATATATATATATATATATATATACACAAACTAAGGGCTACTAGTAAACATTTTAGATAGAGTTTTATGGTTTTAGGGCCCGATTTCTTAAACAGTGTAAACCTAGGATACCATATTGTTTGTTAGCTAGACACACAAATGGCTTTCATAAACGCATTTGACTCAGTTCTGTGTATGGCTAGGATCTCACATGGGATCCTAGCCATACACAGAACCGCGTCAAATGCGTTTATGAAATCCATTTGTGTGTGTCTAGCTAACTAACAATATGGTATCCTAGGTTTATACTGTTTAAGAAATCAGGCTTAGATAGCAAATTAAAAAATAAATATATTAGTTATAAGGCAATGTGAGTTTCAGAATGAATAATCACTATTCTGGTTTTAGTTGGGAAATGAGAATATAAATATATAGAATTCTAAGGGAAGTAACCCGTAGTTTCAGAGAGAGTAATCTAGGTTTAGTTAAGAAATAAAAATATTAATACAGTGCTCCATCATTTATTGTGGGGGTTTGGTTCCGGGACCTGCCGCGATAGGTGAAAATCCGCGAAGTAGGCGCACCATATATACATAGGTATTTTACATTTATTTTTACCTTTACTGTTAACAAAGCACCCTTTACTTTATTTATAACAGCATGCAAGCGTAAATTTATATGAACGTGATAGGTAAGCTTGCCATGAATGAGGCGATGATGATGTGTACATACTCCATAGCCAATGACAGCTTTACGGCCGACATCCAAGAACCTTCTTTCTTCCTTCAGCATATCTAACAGTTTTACCTTTTCTGTTATGGTCAACATCTTCCTTTGCCATTTATGCTTACTACCAGAAGCCTTAGAAGATGAAGGACGCTTGGGAGGCATTACAGGGATTGAAATACAAAAGTTTCACAAAATCACAAGCATAACGTATTAAGAAGAACAACGTGAACCTCGCACACATGAGTAGACTGAACAGGTGAGACGAGATAATGGAAGATGCTGGGAGAACCAAACCTCAATCAAAAAGCCAATCAGACCCCATGATACAGAACATACAGAAAAACAATTGTGATTCGTCATCTCCCACCCATCAGCCAATAGCATCCCATGTACTATCTCACGCAGGTGCAACATGGTGCAATACTATGAGTTACATCATGTTTAAATTTATATTTTTTACTGTTTTTTACTGTTTTATTATTCTTAGGTTAGGATATACTTATTTTTATCAATGAAATAATGAAAATACTGGAAATTTTAATATGTACTATCTCACGTAGGTGAGACCCTTTGCGTTTTCCAAAACACCGATACCTGTATCGCATTTTACATGGTGCAATACTGTGAGTTACATGTTTGCATTTATGTTTTTTACTATTTTTTACTGTTTTATTATTCTCAGGATAGGAAATACTTTTTTTTCAATAAAATAATGAAAATACTGGAAATTTGATTATGTACTATCTCACGTAGGTGCGACCCTTTGCATTTTCTGAAACGCCGTATCGTATTTTCTATGGTGCAGAGTTACATGTTTAAATTTATGTTTTTTACTATTTCTTACTGTTTTATTATTCTTAGGCTAGGAAATACTTTTTTTATCCATAAAATAATGAAAAAAAAATTTCAATAAAATAATGAATATACTGAAAATTTTAATATCTTAATATTCTCGCATATACCCAGAAAAAAAAAAAGCTTGCCAAAAAACCCACGATGCACTGAATTCGCGGAAGGTGAATCGCGATATAACGAGGGATCACTGTATTTGGCCTATGGGGAAGCCCTTGAGAGTTCCAGAATGAGATTTTTGGCTGTAGAAAGGATTTTTGGCTTTAGAAAGGAAATAAAAATATAAATATAGAAATAAAGGAAACCTGCATAACAGCCATTTCTTGATATACAGAACGAAGGGGAGTGAGTCAATCAGGGAATCAGGACTAACTGACATCAGAACAATAATATTAACAATAAGCACCTTAGAAATGGAATGCTAATTACTTTTCTATTATGAGCACGGGATCCTCATAAAGTATATATCATTTGTTAAATACAATGATGAATATTAATATTATTCTTATTATTATTATTATTGATATTATTATTATTATTAGTCACCGTGGCAAAGCAGTAGTGTCCGCAACTCTGAGGCAGCAGGTCGAGGGTTCGTGCCCCTCCACGGTCTGAGGTTAGCAAGGGCATGCACTCAGGGTAACGATTACATCTACCAAATCAAGTCATCCGCAAGAAGGTAACCGTCCTAGTCCTTGGTATAAAAGGAAGTCCGTGACGTAAAGCTGGCTATTATTATTATTATAATAATTATTATTATTATTATTATTATTATTATTTTATTATTATTATTATTATTATTATTATTATTATTATTTTTATTATTATTATTATTATTATTATTATTATTATTATTATTATTATTATTATTTTTATTATTATTATTATTATTATTAATTTTGTTGCTC
>JAXCGZ010019218.1:60000-62500 GCA_037179515.1 Halocaridina rubra
TAGATAGATAGATAGAGAGAGAGAGAGAGAGAGAGAGAGAGAGAGAGAGAGAGAGAGAGAGAGAGAGAGAGAGAGAGAGAGAGAGAGAGAGAGAGAGAGAGAGAGATTTCTAAATATTATAAGAATAAAACAAACTGCTTGTTCTCGTATAAGGCACTTTCAGCTCGCGACCATTCAGTTCCCTTCCATGCAAACATTCGCTTAATATATCTCTGGCATATAAAACAGCATGTATCATCCTTATTAATTCTGCATCCGACACATCATTCCAGATTCAGCTAACCGATATATCCAGAAAACCAGTTTATTTCCGTCCTATACCAGATATTTCGAGTTTACATTGCACTCAATGGGACTGAGTGTAAATGGACCCGGGACTACCAAAGGGCATGCATAAAACGAGACAAGAACCTTAATTACTTCCACGTGACAATGGCTATGACTGTAAGGAATTATTAATATACAAAATATTACAATACTGTCTACATCAACACACATACACACACGTATTGGCACACACTCATATATGTATGTCATATATATATATATATATAATATATATATATATATATATATATATATATATATATATATATATATATATATATATATATATATATATATATATAAACACACACACACACACACACACACACACACACACACACACACACACACACACACACACACACACACGTCTCCAGAAATACATATAAATGGCTTAGTAAGGGCAGCATATGCATTCTTATCAAATGTAAGGGTAGCCTTCAGGCACATGGACAAGGAAATGCTCAGAAATATTTATGTAACCTATGTGAGGCCAAAACTCGAATATGCAGCCCCCTTTTGGAATCCGCACTTGAAAAAGCACATAGCTAAGCTTGAAAAAGTTCAAAGACATGCCACGAAACTGGTGCCAGAAATACGCAATCTCAGTTATGATGAGAGGCTGAGGGAATTAGACTTACCATCACTCGAAGCTAGAAGAGTGAGGGGCGATATGGTGACAGTCTTTAAATTCCTTCATGGTTATGATAGAGTGGATAGGGATCGATATTTTGATATGGCTGGCTCTAGAACTAGAGGTCATAGTTTGAAGCTTCGTAAGAAAACTTCTTTGCAGGATGTAAGGAAATACTTTTTCAGTGTAAGAGTAGTTGATAATTGGAATTGGCTAAGCGAGGAGGTAGTTAATGCTATCTCAATCCATAGTTTTAAGGACAGGTATGATAAGTATCACTAAGTCTAAAATGGAAGCGATGAGGAGACGGGAAGATACGAGCTTTGGGCTCTTTCCCGTAAACACAATTAGGTAATCACAATTAGGTAATCACACACACATGAAAAATGACTACCTAAGTAAAAGGAGAGAGGCAGAGAGAGACTATGAGAGGGACATCACCAGGAAGGCTAAAGAAAATCCCAAGCTTTTCCACAGCTTTATCAGAGGAAAACTGAAGGTAAATGAACAGGTTTTAAGGCTAAAGAGAGCGGATGGAAGCATCACTGAGACGGATGAAGAGATCTGCAAAGAATTGAACAAGGAGTTTCAGTCAGTATTTACAGAAGAAAATACCCCACCCCCTCAGATTGCAGTGATAGAAGCTCAAGGGCCGGTATTAAAGAACATCAACCTTACAGCCACAGAGGTCTGCAAAGCGCTGATGGATTTAGATGTTCATAAAGCTACAGGTCCTGATGACATATCCCCTCATGTGCTTACAAAATGCGCAAACACAATATCAGTGGCACTAAGTATCATATTTAAGGAGTCACTGGAGTCGGGGGAGATTCCAAGATGCTGGAAACAAGCAAATGTGATACCTATCTTCAAAAAGGGAAGGAGGGATACGGCTCTGAACTATAGACCAGTTTCCTTGACCAGCATAGTTTGCAAAGTTATGGAGAAACTACTAAGGAAACATATCTCTCTTCACTTGGAATCCTTCAACTTTTTGTCAGTGAGGCAACATGGCTTCAGAGAAGGTAGATCAACAGTAACAAACTTATTAGAATTTTATGATGAGGTAAGCCAAATCTTACAGGAGTGAGGGCTGGGCAGATTGCATATTCCTAGACTTCCAGAAAGCGTTTGACACTGTTCCACATGGGAGACTTATTAGGAAGCTGCAAGCAATGGCTAGAATAGGTGGAAATGTTTTGGAATGGATAAAAACTTACTTAGAAGGAAGGGAACAGAGGGTTAGAGTAAGACACTCAGTGTCTGAATGGAGAAGAGTTAGTAGTGGAGTTCCACAGGGTTCAGTTTTAGGGCCACTTTTGTTCCTTGTATATGTAAATGACCTACCAGAGTCTGTAAATTCATTCATGAATATGTTTGCAGATGATGCAAAGATTGTGAAGAAAGTAAAAAACGAGAACAATGGTAGAGAACCTCAGGAGGATCTAAATAATCTGCATGAGTGGTCAGAAAAGTGGCTAATGAAATTCAATACTTCAAA
Source organism: Halocaridina rubra (assembly GCA_037179515.1). NCBI lineage: Eukaryota > Metazoa > Arthropoda > Malacostraca > Decapoda > Atyidae > Halocaridina > Halocaridina rubra. The sequence continues at coordinate 62,463 of JAXCGZ010019218.1, forward strand.
ATGTAAGGTAATGAGAATGGGTACAAGTGCAAGAAGGC
>JAXCGZ010019218.1:72500-80219 GCA_037179515.1 Halocaridina rubra
TCTCTTGAATGTTTTCCGTTACTGATTCCAAATATTACACCTTCTCCAGTAATTCTAATTTATAGGTTTCGTGAAAAAATGTTGGCCGTCGTAGCTCCAGGGGTAGAGCACGCAAGTCGGGAAGTGACGGGCCTGGCTAAAGCGGGTTCGATTCCGCCACGGAGAGCTGGGAAGGATATCCATCCTTCATTCCCTTATAGCCCCAACCTGTTTGTGCCCACCCCCATTATTGGGGACTAATTGCGACATATAATGAGGCTTAAAAAAAGACATGTAAAAATAAAGACAAATGCGTCACAAATAGAGATGAAAACAAACAAACACACACGCACACACACATACAAATAAACAAACAAACAAACACACACACATACACACACAAAAATACACACACACACACACACTCGCACAAAACGAGATCTCGAGAACAATCCCTCGAGACTGTTAACAGCTTAACCAATACTAAATCCATCTCTGGTCGGATTAGATAAGGCGATTTATGCACAAAGTTGGAGACGCAGAGAGAGTATTCTGAAAACTTACATTATTTCTTTATCATACTAAAACCAGAAAAATGGATAATATATGAGAACTAAGCAGCTGATTCTGAGCTCACGCTCCTGTGCGGATGTATATAGTGGATGCCGTTTCGAAGTTGTTCTAACAGGAAAGATTCCCATTTTCGTATCTCCCCGTCTTCCATCTCTGTATATTTTTTTTTCCTCACTAACACTTACCATATCTTTCCTTAAAACACTGAATGCATTTAGTGTTATACAGATTCATCGCTTAGCGAATTTCAATCATCAACTACTCTTGTACTAAAATGTATGCATATATATTTGTCTGTTTATATGTATGTATGTATATATATATATCTATATATATATATATATATATATATATATATATATATATATATATATATATATATATATATATATATATATATATATATATAATATATATATATATATATATATATATATATATATATATATATATATATATATATATATATATATATATATATATATATAAGGTAGGTAGAATATCAGTATACTTTTTAAAATTAATGTACTCTTCAAAACTGACCATGAAAGTATAGTATCTCCGAAAATCCATTCTTAAACTTAATGTAAAAAAAAATAATAGTATTTTACGTCACTGTCTTTTACAAATTCATTCTATTACAAATTCAACTAATTTACTTTATTTTCATAAATAAACAAACGATGGTGGAGACAACAGCAAGAGAACTTCAACGGAACACCAATAAAAAGATCCACTTGACACAAGACACAGGAGTCTGTGGGCGTGGCACCTCATATTGATGATGTTATATTTACAAATTTTGACCCGAGCATTAAGCTCGAATTTGGAGGATAATAGATAACGGAACGCTTTATAATAAATTCTAACATAGCGACCCATTGATCCTGCATAAGCCATTTAAGAATGAAATGGCTTACGTTTCTCCTCTCGTTAAGAATTATACTGGTAATCTCGTAATATACAAATCGTCTAACAAAAGATTTATACAGATGTTATCGATGGACGGTTTTTTTTCCCTTTTTGAAAAGAGATTTTGCAAATACTTTATATTATTCCATCACACACATGTCTAAATGAAATGATAATCTCTGCAATGTAGAATTTTTTTTATTATACATTCAAACACTTCTCATTAATCAATAAGAAATGACGCCAAATATAAGTATAATCAGTAAGAATATAAAGTTGCATTGAACCGAACCTTTGAATCAGGAAGCCACCACAAGCAGAACCAACGAGGGTGAAGAGGGACTGAGTGAACGAAATCCATGACATCGAACTGAAGACTTCAGAGATGCGACAAGCTGTGGGGGGGAAAATAAATAAATAAATAAATAAATAAATTAAAAAAAAAAAATATATATATATATATATATATATATATATATATATATATATATATATATATGTAGTCGCCGTGGCTCAGTCGGTAGCGTCTCCGACTCTGAGGCGTCAGGTCGAGGGTTCGCGCCCCGTCACGGTCTGAGGTTAGCAAGGGCATGCACTCAGCGTAAGGATTACATCTGCCAAAACAAGTCCTTCGCAAGAAGGCAACCGTCCTAGCCCTTGGTAGATAAGGGAGTCCGTGACGTAAAACCGGAACATATATATATATATATATATATGGAATTACATATTATTACATCCAGACATACATATACATTGACCGCAGTCCCTCTTGTAAGGATGTGACAGAGTCAAAGCACACACATTCTTCGGAAGCTAATCAATCCTCTTTGTTCCTTGGGGATAATGTTCTTCCTCTATTTGCCCCATCACTCTGCTTGGGTCACTTAAAGGGTATGTAGGGAAGATCATCTGCCCTTAAACCGGACAGCCGCTGCTGGTTTATCCCATATTAAATGCTTATCATATAAATCATGTTATTGCTGCTTTTTCCCTTTTACGGCTGCTTATAAAGCATATGTGCTACTTTATTACATATCCTTGGATATATAGTAAGTGTGATATCGGGGACATTTTTATTTTATGATGATGTTGCTTATTTAGTATGGCAGCTGTGCAGTCCGTCTCCTTCATCTTTTAATACCAAAACTGTATACTGTATTGATTGCTGACCAGAAAAAATTAAATAAATATACAAATGTGATAAATAAATTACTCATTAGCCAATAGTTTAAACCTTGCATTGTTTATAAAAGATTCTTCAACTCGTTGGGCTCTATACTACTACTACTACTACTACTACTACTACTACTACTACTAATAATAATAATAATAATAATAATAATAATAATAATAATAATAATAATAATAATAATAATAATAATAATAATAATAATAATAATAATAATAATAATAATAATAGTTCACTAGATGTTTCAAAAGAGGTGAAGAGTCTAACGCTCTCCAAAGTGGTTCGTACAGATTCTGTCTGAGAGAGCCGCTCGGGGAATACGAAGGAGAGAATAGTGACGTCTTTAGTATGGCAAATTCTGTTAACGCAACTGGCTGAGTGAATGCGAAATACTATTCCTTTTTTCTACAGATTGTAAAAATTACCTTTTTCCAAATCCAGAGAATCGCTGTAGCACAATGACTAGAGCACTCGACTAAGGAGGCGATAGACCCGCGATCGAACCCACCGCGGGACGTAAGGAGAGGCATCCAAGTTTAATTTTACAACTTCAACCTGTATCCTCCCCCATTAGAATGGAGATTAATAGTGATACATAAAACGGTAAACAAACCTTTTCCCCATTATAAATGGGTAAGATCTTGATTTACCCAGTGCAACCACAGGGAGAGTAATCAAAAGCCTAAGATCCAACCACTAACCCCCCCCCCCAAGAGGTTAGTGAAAAACAGCGACTCCATATGAATATGGGAAAATCTAACAAATAATAAAAGATTTACTCTTTATTCACGTGTATAGTGGATATTATTAAAATGCAAAGCCGTTCACTTCTGTTCATGGATATTTTTGCACGTGATCATGAAAAAAAAAACTATAAACGTTGGTATTCAAGCATTTATATATATGAATTTTTTCCTCTCTGAGTATACTCTGCATACCAATTCCAGTATTTCGGCAGAATCTGGTGCGTACTTCAACTGTGACCTTTAACACAGACACACACACACACACACACACACACACACACACACACACACACACACACACACACACACACACACACACACATACATACATACATACATACGCACAAAAACACACATACATATACTGAGGGTTTGGGTTGAGACGAATATGACTAAAATTTACTCCTCATTTCTAAATTTATTATGCAAATTTATTTTGGCTTCACACACACACACACTCACAGATATATATATATATATATATATATATATATATATATATATATATATATATATATATATATATATATATATATATATATATATATATATATATATATATATATATATATATATATATATATACACACACACACACACTGGCTGGAGTACAACTTCAAGAGACAGAAAATGAGAGAGATCTAGGAGTAAACATACTGGCAGATTTGTCTCCAGAAATACATATAAATGGCGTAGTAAGGGCAGCATATGCATTCTTATCAAATGTAAGGGTAGCCTTCAGGCACATGGACAAGGAAATGTTCAGAAATATTTATGTAACCTATGTGAGGCCAAAACTCGAATATGCAGCCCCCTTTTGGAATCCGCACTTGAAAAAGCACATAGCTAAGCTTGAAAAAGTTCAAAGACATGCCACGAAACTGGTGCCAGAAATACGCAATCTCGGTTATGATGAGAGGCTGAGGGAATTAGACTTGCCATCACTCGAAGCTAGAAGAGTAAGGGGGGATATGGTGACAGTCTTTAAATTCCTTCATGGTTATGATAGAGTGGATAGGGATCGATATTTCGATATGGCTGGCTCTAGAACTAGAGGTCATAGTTTGAAGCTTCGTAAGAAAACTTGTTTGCAGGATGTAAGGAAATACTTTTTCAGTGTAAGAGTAGTTGATAATTGGAATTCGCTAAGCGAGGAGGTAGTTAATGCTATCTCAATCCATAGTTTTAAGGACAGGTACGATAAGTATCACTAAGTCTAAAAATGGAACCGATCAGGAGACGGGAAGATACGAGCTTTGGGCTCTTTCCCGTAAACACAATTAGGTAATCACAATTAGGTAATCACACTGAGGTCTTGTATAGTGATAACAATAGTATAGAAATAACTTTGCATATTCAAGACTTACTCAGGAAATTCATTGTACCTTTATAAACACACACACACACACACACACACACACACACACACACACACACACACACACACACACACACACACACACACACACACACACATTCGGAATATGGATGGAGAAATGAAAGAGAATGAAACACTCAGAGAACAAATAAGATCTTTGGAGGAAGCAAATAAAGCACAAGGGCAGGAGAGAAAGGAACTAGAAAAAAGAATAAAGAAGCTGGAAGGGGAAAAGAGTCAACTAGAATCTAGAATTTCTAATCAAGAAGATAAAAACAAACAGCTAAATGACAACCTAAAGGAATTAGATGTTAGTTCACTGCTATCTTCTGAGAGAGACGAGATTGCTGCTTGGAATGTTCAGATTAAGGAAAACATTGAACAGTTCAGAAAAGAGTTCCAGGAGCTGAATATGGAAAATGATGCCATGAAAACGTCCTTTGCTGATGCACTAAAGGGGAATGTGGCAGTAAAAGAGGCTGTAAAGGTGGTGGCACTGGAAAACATACAAACAGTTGACTATAAAGAGACAGTAATCGAAAAAATGAAAGACGTTGTGATGGAAAGGGCAAACCCACTCATCAGACAGGCACTTGATAAGGAGAAGACAGTGGTAATCTCAGGCATAAGTGAATCCCAGGAGCCAACATGGCAGGGGAGACTTGAAGAAAATAAAGCTAACGTTGTAGACCTGATAAGAAAGCTTGGAGTAGTATGTGGTCCTGAGGATATTGTAAACATACACCAACTAGGTAAATATTCGAGGGAAGGAAAGCCGAGACCAACAAAAGTAACCTTTGAGAGAGGGGAGACATGTAGGGAAATATTGTTGAGAAAAAAAAGTCTAAAAGACCTTCAAGAATGCAAAGAAGTGTTCATTAGACGATACAGAACACAGGAAGAGATGGGAAAGATCAAAAACTTGTTGCAAGAGGCAAGAAGGTTAAATGATGAAAGAAATGAAGAAGAGAAGAAAAATTTTCGTTACGGAATACTTCCAGACAAAGGGGAGATAAAGAAGATAATGACAGAAGATCAGGGGATGAGGCCTCATTAAGATTGTTATACACAAATGCTGATGGATTAGCTGGTAAGGCAGTAGAATTAAAAGATAGGATCCACAACAGTAAGGCAGATATAGTAGCAATTACAGAGACTAAGTTGAGTGAGGACATAAACAGTGTCACAGTTTTTCCTAAGGGCTTCAGAATACTAAGGGTCGAAAGATCTGAGAGGAATGGTGGAGGGATAGCACTGCTCATAAGTGAGAGGATTCAAGTTGAAGAGATAAACTTGGCTATAGAAAGTGAGTTCAGGGAATTTCTTGTTGCTCGCATAAATACTGGGTCAGAGAGCATTATAATAACTGTTGTATACAACCCACCAAGGAACCAAAATAGGCTTGAAATTTATGAGGAAAGTCATATAGGTACGATTGAAGTCATAAACTCAGTTGTTAACATGGCGCGGGAGAAAAAATGTAGGATTTTGATTATGGGAGACTTTAATCATAAAGAGATAGATATTATAAATCTTGACCCACACAGTGGTGAAGACTCCTTTGGGGCAAGATTCCTAGATTGCGTACAAGGGAATTTCCTACACCAACATGTAATGGAACCAACAAGAGCCAGGGGTGGGGATGAGCCATCACTACTTGATCTGGTGTTCACAGATAATGTGTTGGATATTGAAAATATTGAGTATGAACCACCAATTGGAAAGAGTGACCACTGTGTGTTGTTGATGGAGTATATCATTGAAGACATTCTTCCTGAGAGTAGAGGCACTGAGGACATGAGGAGGAACTATCAGAAAGGAGATTACATCAAAATGAATGAGCTTTTTGCAGTTATTGACTGGAGAACCTTATTTTACAACAAATCTGTACAAGAAATGTATGACATCTTTTGTGAGAAATATGGGAAGATAGTAGATTGCTGCATACCTGTCACCAAAGTAGGTGTAATTCATGCCAGAGAGAAATGGTTCGATAATGGGTGTAAAAGAGCTAAGGAGTGGAGAGACAAATGCTGGAAACGGTATAGGAGGAGAAAAAACATAAATGCCTGGCAAACCTACAAAAGAGCAAGAAACGACTACCTAAGTAAAAGGAGAGAGGCAGAGAAAGATTATGAGAGGGACATCACCAGGAAGGCTAAAGAAAATCCCAAGCTTTTCCACAGCTTTATCAGAGGAAAACTGAAGGTAAAAGAACAGGTTTTAAGGCTAAAGAGAGCGGATGGAAGCATCACTGAGACGGACGAAGAGATCTGCAAAGAATTGAACAAGGAGTTTCAGTCAGTATTTACAGTAGAAAATACCCCACCCCCTCAGATTGCAGTGATAGAAGCTCAAGGGCCGGTATTAGAGAACATCAACCTTACAGCCACAGAGGTATGCAAAGCGCTGATGGATTTAGATGTTCATAAAGCTACAGGTCCTGATGACATATCCCCTCATGTGCTTAAAAAATGCGCAAACACAATATCAGTGGCACTAAGTATCATATTTAAGGAGTCATTGGAGTCGGGGGAGATTCCAAGATGCTGGAAACAAGCAAATGTGATACCTATCTTCAAAAAGGGAAGGAGGGATACGGCTCTGAACTATAGACCAGTTTCCTTGACCAGCATAGTTTGCAAACTTATGGAGAAACTACTAAGGAAACATATCTCTCTTCACTTGGAATCCTTCAACTTTTTGTCAGTGAGGCAACATGGCTTCAGAGAAGGAAGATCAACAGTAACAAACTTATTAGAATTTTATGATGAGGTAAGCCAAATCTTACAGGAAAGAGAGGGCTGGGCAGATTGCATATTCCTAGACTTCCAGAAAGCGTTTGACACTGTTCCACATGGGAGACTTATTAGGAAGCTGCAATCAATGGCTAGAATAGGTGGAAATGTCTTGGAATGGATAAAAACTTACTTAGAAGGAAG
>JAXCGZ010019219.1:0-7500 GCA_037179515.1 Halocaridina rubra
ATATATATATATATATATATATATCACACACACACAAGTGTGTGTCATTCATATTCTTTTCGTAGTTATTCACTTGTTCTTCATAGTGACCTACAAAACAGTGACGATTTAGCGATAAGAAACGAACTTTGTTTTTGAACTGTTTATCACTGAAGAACTAAAGCTGCTTAATATTAGAGTTTTGCGATATATTAGAACGTGTGTGATAAGTGAATTTTTGCGATTGTCCAGCTGCTCTTGTGATGTTATTCTGTTTTATTCAGTAATTTGTTATATTGGAATTTGGCTCGTCTAAAGACACTTGTGATATCGGTGTTTTGTGATATGCAATTTCTGTTGTGATGGCGTTTTGCAATAGTGTTTAACGTTGATTTATTGCTATTTGCGATACCAAGTAGCTGGTGTGATAGTGTTTTGAACGTGCAGTCAACATAATGTCAGTATTTTGCATATATCAAGTAATTGGTGAGGTACTCTAATGACTAGACAGCTATTTTCATATCAGTAGTGTATTTTGTTATATCTAGTTCCTGTTGTGGTGATTTTTTTTTTTTTTTTTGCAAAATATATGATTTTAACAACCTTTGTTTTACGATATCTAGTACATTGTGATGTCAGGTTTTGCAATATCCATTACTGATGTGATAGTACTTTGATGTAATAACTGACGGTTGTATTATTAATATTTTGCGATATCCAGTAGCTTTCATATGTGTTCTTTCCGAGATTCAATAATTGTGAAATCAGTATTATACGATATCTACACATTGCTATACTCTCAGTATTTCGAGATATCCACCTGTCTACCGTAAAGTCCTTTGTGAAATTATCCAGATGCACGTCATGGATGTGTTGGAAGAACAATTGGATATCCTCTCACAGGGTAAGAAAATAAGAATGATATATGAATTTACTTATTTATTATTTATATAAAATCATGGATAGCCATTTTAAGCCTTCGCTAAAGCCAAGTCTCTTGAAAATACTGTTCTACATTTACTCCCGGCTTTTTTAATGTAATCACTGAGCCTGCTGAGTTGTTAGGAACGATAACACACAAGAGAGACACGTTATTACACTCGTTATATACCTAAATAGCATTGGTGTAGAAATACTGTGCGGGTCACCCTGGGAAATCGAACTCTTGACAGAAAAGGAGAGAAAGAGACACAGAGATTTCCTTCATGATCAGCTGTGTGTGTGTGCGTATATTAGTAATTCATGGAGTTGTGCTCACAGGATGTAGCCCCATGGTCGTAACTTCCCGTCTCCTGTGTGTGTGTATTTGTGTGTGTGTGTGTGTATTTACCTTCTATTTCAATTATCCCATTCCCACATCTCATCCCTCTCACCCTTAAATTCTTCACTTAATTGTGCTCATTAGAAATGTGCCCATGTGTGTGTGTGTGTGTGTGTGTGTGTGTGTAAAAGAGCTTCGTATGATATTTACCACAGATGTTAATTTGGGTTTTTAGGTCATGCCATGGTAATAATATTCACGCACAGGTGTGTGTTTATGTATATATTATTAACATTGCTTAATGCTAATTACAGGATTGCGGTAGTGGTTTGTTATCTTTTTTTTTTGTTTTCTATTTTTTATGTCATTGCCTAATTATTTGTTATCAATATTACTTGATTTTTTTTATTTTATGTGTTAGTGTGATTCATGCTAATGAGTATTGCCAGTTTTGTAATTATTTATAATCGTATTTTTTTATGTGTTTTTGCCATGGTTATTTGTCTCTATTTACTGAGTGAGTAAATGAATATCGTTAATAATAGCATCCATGAGATGAGTGAACATCTCTCTCTGTATTTTCAGCGATTCAGCTCTTGACGCCTTCTTGGCTTTTTTTTTTTTTTTTTTTTTTTCCTAGGATGGGATAGATAGGAGGGGAAAAAAGGGGAGGGGATTAAGGATATAAGGGAATTGGAGGGAAAAGCACGAAAATTAAATAAAGTAAGAGATAAAAAAAAAGAGAGGGGCAGACCCTCGTGCTAAGTTTTGATCTGAATTGTCCTTGGCTTACACCCACGATGTATTGAATGCCAGTTTGGCTCCTTAGGATTCTTATAGGATCTCTTTGCCAGAGCCTCATGGATGTAAGAAAAGTGTGGAGATGCGACCACCCAGCTGGCATCAGCGTGGTTGGGCTGTTTGTTTGATTAAATATATGATTCATATTGTATTATAAAAATTAATTCATGTAATTTATTTAATTAATTTTTATTTTCATTGCTTTTGTTGTTGTTTTTGTTATCATTATTAAAGTGACCCAAATCTCGTTTAATATCGGCATTTTTAAATGGTATTATCATGGATAAGTTTATCTTATCTTTTGTTCTCGTTTTTATCTTTGTTTTATATCTAAATATGCAGTAATGTTATGTCATACTTACAGCATATTGTGAATCGTGGGTTCAGCTTGTCTTCTGCAGACATGCTTGAGTAAAGACATGCATGCAGACATATTTTCAGACAAACATGCACTCACTCAGCATAAGATTTAAGGAATTGGATCTACCTCTCCTGGATTTTACAAGTATAAATAATTACACAACCTAAGATTAAAATATCGGAAGCTACCTCTCTGAGGGAATATTTTTGTAAAAGTACATCAGTACCAAGGGGATCACCTCTACGGTAATTTGAAATGAGATGTATGAGCGTGGATAAAATTATATGTGCTGCAGAATTATTTATGACTAAAAGATGCGACACATATACACCGCTTTTTGTGAATTCTAAAGCTCATCTTGCATGTGTACTTTCCATTGCGTGTGTGCCTATACATGTGCACTTTTCAACATGCCCGTACTAAAACCTAGATTAAGAAGTTAGATCTACCACTACTTGACTTTATTAGTAATAGAATGACCACTGATAAAGAATAGTTAAATGATACTAATGGAATCGTATTTACCCTAGTGTGAATTCATTTATAGTATTATGGGTATGTAAGTCTGGCTAGTACAGTGGTAACGCTCTGGCTTCGCATTCACGAGGTCGGTAGATCGGTTCTCGTCCAAGACCGAGAGTTTAAGCTGTTTACTGGGAGGTTACTGCTGTGGCTTGGCACCACAGTGGGGGGTTGGGGCTTACCCCAGCTGACGGAGGAGCATCTTAGATGGATAGCGGAACTGAAACCCGGCAACCTTTATCTTTAAGAAGTGTAAATATGATAGACAATACTTGCTTTGAATCTACCACTTGAATTCAGTTGTCTAATTGAGAACAACTCTCAAATTAGGGGCATAAGAGCTTAGGAAGGCCGGAAGAATTTAATCTGCTTCCACTTGGATATAGCTGTAGATGGATGAGCTTGGATAGTGTATGTGAATTCTATTGCCTTTACTACTTGAATGTGTTAACTGAAGTTGGATTTAGACCGAAGAAAAAATGTTATAGGAACATTAGAAATGATGGAATTGGCTCTACCACTCCCTGAATGTAGCTGTAGAGAAGGTTATGGGCGTTTATGACATAAAAATGTTACTTGTCGGTTGTTTGGCAGCTCCTGTCGTCTCAGAAGATAGATGTGATCAAAAAAAGAATTCGAAAAAGATGGAAATTGACATGGCGACAGGAAATAGAGACTACGGTCTTTTAAGGGGGGTTTACACGGTCAAACGGTTTGTCGAACGCGGTTCGACAGACAAGTGTTTTAAGTTATGTTCGAACGTGTGAACGTTTCCGTGTTCGACAACCAAATACCCCGTTCACACGTTCGAACATCACTTCAAACACTTGTCTGTCGAACCGCGTTCGACGAACCGTTTGACCATGTAAACCCCCCTTTAGACGCTATTGTAGAATGAGGTTTACCTCGCCATGTGTAGTCTTTTGTACCTTAACCTAGCCAGGTTAGGGTAGTTTGGTTATACTTGGTCGCTTTCACACCAAAGTGGCACGTGGCATGCCAGTTGAAAACGAAAATCCGGAAATATATGAAACCTTTCACACAGAAGTGGCGTGACACGTCCCATATGCCACGTGCGACTTGCGAAAGCGGCCTCAGGGTAGGGTACAATAGACTACAGATTATGAGGTAGATCGCATACTACTGTAGCACCTTCTCTTAAATACAGTGCATATTCTCTCTCTCTCTCTCTCTCTCTCTCCTCTCTCTCTCTCTCTCTCTCTCTCTCTCTCTCTCTTGTGCTTCTACTCTGAACTTTGACATATAAATGACTGACTCGTCTGGCTTTGAATGTTGCTATTATTATTATTATTATTATTATTATTATTGTTATTATATTATTATTATTGTTATTATATTATTATTATTATTATTATTATTATTATTATTATTATTATTATTGTGTAGATTTCAATTTTAGTAGAGGGAGACTTGTTTGTTTCAGCTATTCATTTACCTCATTTTTTCCTAAGTTCTTGGGTCCTGCCCTCTTCATTTTCCCAGGATTTCTTTTCCCATCCTCCGACTCCTCCAGGGTCCTCTTCCTTCTCCTCTTCGCTCCTATTCTTCCTTTGAGAGTCCTCCTACAACCTCCCTCTCTGAACACCTCACTGCGTCCCCTCACTCGTGCGTTTAGAGGAGGTCCTTACTCCTCTCTTCAGTCTGGCTTTTATCCTCTTCGAGTGAGGATGTGTTGATGCCGGCACTCCGCGACCGGATTTTTTGTCACTGAAAATTATGTGCTCTGACTATTAGTGATAGTAATTAATATAATAATTTTAGAATTAAGATTCTCAAAGAATATTACGCGTATGAGTTTATATACGTTTTCGTTAAAATTTATCAGTGTACTGAGACTATGTATATATATATTTTTTTTTAGTGGATAGTGTACGAAAGCGCTCACTCCTCCAGCGAGTAGAAAATGTCAAAAAGTCAAGTTTTGTTCGGAATACATTATTAGTTCAAGCAATACTTCATTAGGTGCTTTAAAATTCTCTCCTCATTGGATTTTTATTTTGGGGGGGAGAGTTCAAAGTGTACCGTTTAAGTTTTTTCTGATTGGTTTTTATTTTTTAGGCTTAAACGGGACCTTTCAGGGTTTTTCCATTGCTTAAGCATTTTTTTTTTTTCAAGTGCATTTATGCTTCAAGAATTTCTTTACTCTTTCCATGTGTGTGTGTGTGTGTGTTTTTTTTTTAAGCTTTTGCCTAGTAGATTTTGCTTTTAAGACAGTAGTCTCCGTGGCAAAATGGTAGCGTCCGCGACTTTGAGGCGGCATGTCGAGGGTTCGCGCCCCGTCACGGACTGAGGTTAGTAAGGGCATACACTCAGGGTAACGATTACATCTGCCAAACAAGTCCTTCGCAAGAAGGCATCCGTCCTAGCCCTTAGTAGAAAAGGGAGTTCGTGACGTAAAACCGAAACCAACCTTGTAGATTTTGCTTTTAAAGCCATGTTTCAAATTATGCAAATCAAAATTCTCACTGGTCAGATTGTTTTTTTCATATATATATTTATCGAGCTTTTACTGTATTTTTTCTTTTTTTTTTATTCATACTATTATTTCATTCATTTATTTGAGTGGGTTCATGCTGATATCAATCTCTCCTTTTGGGAGTTTTATTTTAATATGAAGCGATTTCAAGCTTTGTGTGTTATGTGCATTTACAATTAAGTGAATTACAAAGTAAATAAAATAGCGAATTATTATGTAAATAATACAGAAGTAAAAATGTATTGTTTATCATTGTTATGAATTCATAATTCCTTTGATTTAGTTTTTGTATTTATTCGTTGTTTTTTTTTTTTAGCGTGTGCTCATGGATCAGTTTCTTTGAGAGGAGGGAAATATAGACGTCATTAAGGCCCATATGAACGAGATAATTATTTCGATTAAATGTTATTATTCTTTGCATTTTTCTTTGTTACCATTCATATTGATATAATTATTTTATTTTAATTATTTATATATTAATTTAATTATTATAAGGTGTTATTATTATTTATTATTACTATTGCTAATATTATTGTTAATGGCCGCCGCTGTCGAGTGGTAACGGTAATGACCTTGATTCGTAAGGTCGAATGGGTTCGAGGCCCGCTACGGTCTGAGGTTAGAAAGGGCATTATTCAGGGTAACGGTCGCACTAGCCAAAACCAATGTCCTTCGTTAGAAGGCACCGTCCTAGCCTTTAGTCGAAAGAGGAATCTTTGACGTAAAACCGATATTATTATTATTATTATTATTATTATTATTATTATTATTATTATTATTATTATTATAGTAGTTGCCCCAAAGGTATACAGTGTGTATTTTTAGTAGAATAAATCAGTCCCTAGAAGTCTTTCGGAGAGGACTGTCTTCATCAATCGGCGGGGGTTACCTGTACTGTTGTCTAACCCACCTCCATGAGATGAAGGCAGTAGTCGCCGATAGTCTGGGGATTGTTTTACTATACCAAAATTACATACTGTATATGCATATACATCTCATGGTTTTATTGGACACAGTGCAATAGCTACTCCGCGTTATTGTGGTATAATTTATTATTTTTTATTTAATATATTATTATTATTATTATTATATTTTGAAAGTTGAAACGTGATTTAATTATTGATTACAGTATCTGTAAATCATCTACCTTTAGTTTATAACTGTAATATATATATATATATATATATATATATATATATATATATATATATATATATATATATATATATATGCGCGCGCGCGTGTGTGTGTGTAATTGTCTAATTGTGCTTACGGGAAAGAACCCCAAGCTCGTAACTTCCCGTCTCCTGTACGGTTCCAGTTTGTACTTAGTGATACTTATCATACTTGTCCTTAAAACTATGGATTGAGTTAACATTAACTACCTCCTCTCTTAGCGAACTACAATTATCAACTACTCTTCCACTAAAAAAAGTACTTCCTTACATCCTGCAAAGAAGTTTTCTTACGAAGCTTCAAACTATAACCTCTAGTTCTAGTGCCAACCATATCAAATTATTGATCCCTATCCACTCTGTTATAACCATGAAGGAATTTAAAAACCGTCGCCATATCCCCCTAATTCTTCTGGCACTAGTTTCGTGGCATGTCTTTGAACTTTTTCCAGCTTAATTACGTGCTTTTTCAAGTGTGGATTCCAAAAGGGGGCTGCATATTCAAGCTTTGGCCTCACATAGGTTACATAAATATTTCTGAACATTTCCTTGTCCATGTGCCTGAAGGCTACTCTTACATTTGTGTGTGAGAGAGAGAGCGGAGCAGCCTGCTAATTTCTGTCACCTTGACTGGTCTAGTGAGTAGCCTTGTGGAAGTGCCTGATCATATAGGGTTCCCTGAGCTATAGGTAAGGAATAAGTAGATATCTGCGTCCTGCAGCTCTGCATATGATTTTAAAATCTATACATATATTTACTCATTTCTTTGCTGGACTTTTTAATCATTGTTTTGTTAACACCAATGGTCTCGTGTATGCGAGTGTAAATATATATATATATATATATATATATATATATATATATATATATATATATATATATATATATATATATATATATATAT
>JAXCGZ010019219.1:10000-12500 GCA_037179515.1 Halocaridina rubra
TGCAGGCATAGTACTTGAGCCGTAACTGAAAAAGTTTGAATATCGAGCTAATACTGATGTAAGCTCAAAAACGTTTATTTGTAGGATTTCTAATAACACTGTTTCTACTGCTAGTAGTACTGCTACCACTACTACCAGCACAACTGCACTACTACTGGTGATGACAGTAATGATAATGCATACTTTTCTTAAAGAGCAGCCCCTATCCCGGTTGAAAAGGTTATCAAGCATGACACTATTTTAAATCGTCGACAACCTATATCATACTACTACAATCCTATGATGAAATTATTTTTTTATAATACCCTTACTAATCCTCTTTTATAGCGTTTTGAAATAGCCAACGGCCTCTTCTACTACCACTACTACTACCACTACTGTTTTTAGTAATAGTAGTTGCACTAGTAGTGCCAATACTGTAAAATGTATGAAGTTCTTCTTCAGCACGAATATATTGACAGCTTGGTTATTCTTCTTTCTTTGACTGTTGCCGAGTTCCCAGAGTCCTCTACTACTACTACCCCTTCTATCACTGCTGCGACTACTACTACTACTACTACTACTACTACTAATAATAATAATAATAATAATAATAATAATAATAATTATAACTGCCCCTACCAAATGAGCAGATTTATTGAATGTAGGAATGTCAACCATGTGGAACAGTTTTCCTCATGACATTGTTTTAATTTTTCTTCATTTATTGGGAAAAAAATTTAATTTATCTCATTCTTGTCTTTGAGCAAGCTTTTGCTCTTAGATTGCTTACGCCAACATTGTCCTCCTACATTGCAAAAAAAAAAATAGAATATTTATCTGTTGAAATATCGTTCTTCAATTTTTTTTATGGAATTTCATGAAAATTTTTTCATAATTCTCTCTCTCTCTCTCTCTCTCTCTCTCTCTCTCTCTCTCTCTCTCTCTCTCTC
Organism: Halocaridina rubra; assembly: GCA_037179515.1. Classification (NCBI taxonomy): domain Eukaryota; kingdom Metazoa; phylum Arthropoda; class Malacostraca; order Decapoda; family Atyidae; genus Halocaridina; species Halocaridina rubra. Next base: position 10,933 of record JAXCGZ010019219.1, read on the forward strand.
TCTCTCTCTCTCGCACGCGCACGCACACACACTGAATTATGGCACTGACGTAGGTGTATTTTGGGCTGGTGGGGGTGAGGAATTGTGGGGGGTATAGAGAGGGATTGGGTCTTGTGTTGGGGAATCGATGTTTTTCTGCCTTGGGGAATATTAAGAGATTGCAAAATGTGTATAGCTTACATAGTGGGAAGGGGGAATATCTCAGAGGTTGGTATTTTCTCATATTTATAAGTACGTATATACAAACAGACCTACATATATGTATGACTACATTCCGTCATATATCTTTACGTATAAACATGTATGGATTCTTGCCCATATAGATAACATACACAGTTATAAATTGTAACGTGTATTTTTGTACCTTCTTATATGCATACCTTCGTTTATTCATACACACAAGCATAACTTCTTACACTCGTATCAAGTCTCGTATCACTCTTTCTTCTACTCTCAACTCCGCTTTGCAGAGGGTATTTGAGTGGGGCACCCAAAATATAGTCAAATTTAATGCCTCCAAGACAATTTCCTGGCTATCTCTTTATCTTCTTCTCCTCCTGATAACCCTATTGTCTTCGAAACTAACGAAATTTACCCTCTTAATTCCATCAGCTTATTAGGAATCCATATAGCCTCTAACTTGGAATGAAGGAATCACATAATCGAAATTTCTAAATCTTCATCTAAAAAACCGGGGGACCTGTTTCGTTTTCATCATCACTTTAACTTTTTACAGTTACTTAATATCTATAAAGGTCTTATCCGTCCATGCTTAGAATACTGCTCGCACAGCTGGGGTATTTCTTTTTATACTTATCTCCTTGATAGGGTTGAATCTAAGGCAGCCAGACTCATTATTGACCCTTCTTTTACTTCAAATCTGGATTCTCTTTTTCGTTGCCGTAATGTATTATCCCTCTCTCTTTTTCTATCGCTACTACTTCCATCGCTGCCCTAATGAGTTGGCGAGTTGCAGCCCTCCCCCACTGCCGAGGCCGCGTAATGCTCGCCAAGCGGCCTCGTCTTACAGGAACTGTGTCGAGATTTGTAGCGTGTGGATTGCTCGGTGCTCCGACTGCTTCTTCCCATGTACTTCCAGACTCTGGAACTCTTTTCCTCCTTCTGTCTATCCTAATTCTTATGACCTATATTCCTTCAAAATGCGGATCTATCGTCATCTTAGGGCCTAATCCTACCATATTTCTAGGTCCTCAGTACTCTGACTATCCTTTCAGTCTGCCCTTTTCCGATTGTGTATCATTACATCATCTCTATCTTGTCCGTAGCCTCTTTTTTTTCCTTCGTCTTATTTTCTTCCTGCCCGGGCCTTTATGGATGTGGGCAGTTTTTTTGCCTGTCCCAGTGTCATACTCATAAAAAAAAAAGATAACATACAATCAGTGGTGTATTAATGTGCTTTGAAGAATAAAGTATAATAGTGAAGAATGAAATTTTGAAAATATCTTTGTATTTATCGCATAAATCCCACTGTATAAATGTCACTAAATGCTGTATAAATCTATATCTTCTTCTTCTTCTTCTTCTTCTTCTTCTTCTTCTTCTTCTTC